>CAUYPK010021834.1:0-135616 GCA_963574355.1 Loris lydekkerianus
ACTGAGGAAGATACAAGTGTGAAGCTGTGTAGACCTGATGCCAAATGAGTGTGAGAAGTTCAGAGCAGGGGAAATCATCAGGAGCTGGAAAGCTAGGAAGCTTTTAGTTGAACTCTTAAACTTTTGTGGTTATTTGACCTGGGCACTGAAGCATCAATGAGTGACGCATTCCTGGTGGGAAAACATTTTGATAAAGATGTGAAGATAGAAATATTAGTGACAATTTCACTGGTAACAAGTAGCTAGTCACTTTAAGTTGGTGAGTATTGGATGCTGGTAATGAGTAAATGAAGTTTGGAAAATTATTGCACTCAGATTGTGTTGGACTTTGAATACTAGAGAGGCAGGCTTTTGGACTTCATTTAGTACAAGTGGTAGCTGTTGACAAGGCCCTGTTTAGGACTGGAGGTAGGGAGATAGGGAGAGAATGTACAAGAAGGAGGTAACTGGGAGATCTTAACTTCCTCATTGCATTCTTCTGCTCCCAGCCCTTAGGGACATGTTGACACAGTGGTAAACCACTATGAGATTACCAGCGGACTGGTAATTCTGAAAGATTAACTGTGATTCTTATTTAAAATACCTGGTGGGATAAGGGGAAAGGAGGCATGAATTATTTCTAAGATGCAAAAGTTTGAAAGTTTTGGTTTGGGTACAACTAAGAGATCGTCTGTATTGGGAAAATATGATTACCTTATATACTCGAGTATATACGGTATTTGGGTTTCACTAGCTTCAGGTTTTTAGCAGGGAGTGATCCTTTTCCAACAGTTTTTTTCTAATGGAAAAAACCTGACAACATAGCAGGCAACATTTAGAATTTTGGCCAAGTTCCTATTTTGAAATACTGTAACATGAAGATAATTCATATGGATTTTGAGATTAACGGTATCTCTAGAAACAATACCTTTAGCAGAATAATCATGTTCCTTAATACAGTTTAAAATATATTATTGCCCCCAAGCCCAGAAAATAAGGATTAAATTCTAAAAATAAAATAATTCACCATGGAATAAATAAGTTTGCATTTTATTCAGATTCTTAATTGTTTAACTGCTTTGTTCTTGGCCTAAATTCAATGCAAGTTTTCATTTGTTAAATTTTAATAAAGCATCATAAAAATGAGTTACTTTTGATGGGTTTAGATAAAACCATAATCTTCAGTCAGAAATGATGGCAAGCATACTATTATCTTGGACATAAGTAAGAATTAATATGGTTCTTAAACATTTTTTTAACTCCTACAAGTGGTTGGAGGTCCCTTATGTTTATACTTTGAAAAGATGTTGCTTTCATGAAACTGCAAGTTAAAATCATGATATCTTCTTGAATTTTAGGTACTTACACTGTGAAATTTTATGATGGAGTAGTTCAGACTGTCAAACATATTCATGTCAAAGCTTTTTCGAAAGATCAGGTGAGATATGTGGTTTTGTGCTTTCTGTTATGAATAATGCTAACATTGTAGTATTGTTTCTCAAATAACGACATTACATTTGTTTATGATGCAAGCCTTTCTTTTTTTTATCTGACAATTTCACCAGAAAATACCGCATATACTCGAGTATAAGCCGAGTTTTTTCCGGCACAAAATTTGTGCCAAGTTCGGGTTTTTCGGCACAAATTTTGTGCCGGAAAAAACTCGGCTTATACTCAAGTATATATGGTAATACATAAATTTTCAGAAGTTGTAAATATTTGTCTCTTTGCCATTTTCTTTTAACAGAGATTTTTTTTCAAAACATCATTGCCTCTGTTATCTGTTTTCCTTCTCTTTTTTTTGGCGGGGAGGGGGGGAGAGAAGAGTCTTAGTCTGGTTCAGGCTGGAGTGCCATCATAGCTCACAGCAACCTCAAACTCTTAAGCTCAAGTGATCCTCTTGCCTCAGGCTCCTGAGTAGCTGGGACTACAGGTGCCTGCCACGAGATGACCACCTAGTTTTTTTATTTTTAGTAGAGACAGTCTACTAAAGGCTGGTCTCAAACTCCTGAGCTCAAGCGATCTATGCACCTCAGGCTCCCATAGTGCTAGGATTATAGGCATGAACCACCACTCTCGGTCTGTTCTCATCTTTCTGAGAAGTTTCTGGTTATTACTATTTTTTCCTTCTCCCTGTGCTCTGCCCTCATGACAGGGATCTTGTTGAATCACTTTAGGAGACTGAGCATGTTTTCTCTGCATCTAGCTTTGTTCTTCAGTTTAGGACTGTGATTTGGTGTTTGGCAGTGGAACAATTTGGTGTGGATTTGGCAGCCACTGTGCTAGATGTGGCTGGTTTGAGAATTTTGTGTCCTGTTGTCTCAGTCCTCATGCATATATTTGCCTGATCACGGGATCTGAGTTTTGATATTGGAAGTATGGTCTGCATAGATATGGGCCATCTAGAAATTCTGCCTGTTTTTTCATAATTTTTTCCTCTTTTTGTCTTGTTCATGTTTATGTTTTAATGAAAAAGTTGAGGGTGGAGATCAAAATTTGGATATTGGTGTTTATAAAAATTCTAATTATTGCTGATTTTAGCCATTAAGACATTAAAGCAATTTATTAGAAGATTCTGTCAATGATGTTAAGGCATCATTGTAACTGGTTACTTACCTCTGGATAGTGGTTAATGAGATAATGTTTGGTGATGCTAAAACCTATTGTCTTTTCCTATGATGACCACGTGCTTCTATTTATCACAGATTTTAATAAATTCTTACACATACACTTAGCAGTTTCAAAGGATTGTGATACATAATACTTTTAAAGTAGCCTCAAGAATGTTATTGTCTTTTGCTTGTTTTCCTCTTCAGAAAATTCTAAAGCTTGGGTCCTAATGATGCTTTCTCTTTGGTCATTTGTCTCTCAGGCATCCAAAGAGCCACACAGTATTCTCAAATGTTATTTTGGCCTTAAATTTGGCAATGTTTGTGTTAGGCTTGTGGAATGAATTAATACAGATAGAGGATCAAATTATAAATTTGTTCAGAATTGGCTGATTGTATCCAGAACCTCCACAAATGGAAGTCCAGGGCTCCAGATAATAAATATTCAACTGTTTACTCTGCTTTACTCAATAAATTGATTAATAGAACTCATGGCGCTGTGGCTTAGAGATGGGTGCCTTCCCTGGGGAGGATTTCTGAGTACAATATTTCAGTTCTTAGTTTCTAGAAGCCTTTGAGTATCTATGTCACTGTAGTTTTCTCAGGATTTTGATCACAAGCCCCTGGCTTTTGGACTTGTTTTTTCTTCTCAAGAGGGTAGTGGTTTGGCTGAAGATTTATTTCTGTCAGTGCAATTAAAAATTTTTTTCTAATGGTATTAGAATAGATTGAGATTTTGTTCTTTAAAAACACACTGCCTAGGGGTGGTGTCTGTGGCTCAAAGGAGTAGGGCGCCAGCCCCATATGCCAGAGGTGGCAGGTTCAAATCCAACCCTGGCCTAAAACTGCAAAAAAACCCAAAAAAAACACACTGCTTAAATGTTTTGATAGTCTATATTTTGGCAACATTTGTTGTTTTGAAATTAATATGTTTGCTATAGAAAATTTAAAAAGTATAGGAAAGCCCAAAGAAAGTAAAACTCTGATTCTCATTGCTAAGATACAGTACTCTTAACGTTGTGGTGTTATGTCTTTCTGTGTTTTATTTGTGTGTATCTGTTTTCAAAATTGGAGTCATGTGACATTTTACTGTTCTATAATTTTCTCTCTCAACGAAGTAACATTTTCCCCAAGTTCCTTAATACTCTTAGAATATGACTTTTAATAGCTATATTGTATTCTATAATAAGTATGTAACTGTACCTCATGTAACTGATTCACAAATAGTGATTAAGGATGTTTATAAATATGGGTGCCCAAGGATGATTATTCTGTTAGCAAATTCCATTTCTAGGCATTCATTCTTGTTCAGAGGTATGAAATTTTTAAGTTGTTTGACCCAAATTGTCATCCATCCCACACCATGGCTGTAATTTATATTTTTATCAACTGTTACTGAGAGTGCCTGTTCTCAGCCCTGGCTGCTGCCTGCCAGCTGCTTTTAAAATAATTTGGGGGACTTGAAAAATTATTCCTTTGTTATTTTTCCCTTTGGGAAAAATCTTTTCATTTGCTGTATTTAGATACTCCTTTCTGCTTCCAGCAAAAATCTTTGTGCCTAGTGTGTGCCAGTTGTTGAGATACTATGTGAACGTGATATGGTGGTCCCTGCTTTGGAGCTCTTAGAAGATAAAGATATATATATATATATATATATATATATATAAAATTTTATTTACAATTTTGGAATCTCTAGAGCTTTCAGAGCTGTCTTTATTATAACAGTTACACTAGGGCATGAGATATTTTAGGATGGGCTGGGTGTGGTGGCTTATACTTAGAATCCTAGCACTTCAGGAGGCCAAGACAGGAGACCAACCTGAGCAAGAGTGAGACCCTGTCTCCACTAAAAATAGAAAAACTAGCCAGGCATTGTGGCAGGCGCCTGTACTCCCAGCTACTTGGGAGGCTGAGGCAGGAGAATCACTTGAACTCAGGAGTTTGAGGTTACTGTGAGCTAGGCTCAGGCCATGGTACTCTAGACTTGCTGACAGAACAAACCTCTTATCTCAAAAGATTTTTAGGAAACAACATTTCCTTTTAGTGGATAAAACTCAAGAATAGCTCAGCAGTATAGTAGGCGGCTTGTTGACTGAGCAGGTCTATCCTGTAGAGGAAGTAGAGACTCTTGTTCTGGGTTGCACAATCTTTACAGTTTTCCTGTCGAACTTTTCAGTTATCAATTTGGGGTTTTCTCTATATAAGCTATCAGCATACACTGGTGAACTGAGCCAGGCCTCTGAAAAGCCCGGGTTAGTATAGTCATGCTCAAGATAAGGAGGACAGAGCATGGAGGCCTTTTCTTAGGATACTTTGTTGGAAAGCTTACTTTCCAGAATCTTATTTTCAAGTGATTTATTCATTCTGATATGGGGGATGGCTCTTTCTCAGAAGGAATTGAACTATTTTCCTTAAATTTAGGATTGGTTCTCAAATCTCAGGGCAGGTGGATATTTTCAATGGTTCTTGGTATTATGTGACCTGGTGCATGTCATCTTTTAATTTCTTTGTTTGTCTTTATAAGTTTATAAAAAAAACCTCCTAATTTTGTATTTGCAAGCAATCACAAAGTGTGTTTCATCGCTGTTTTGCTCATTTTAGAATATTGTGGGTAATGCTAGGCCTAAAGAAACAGATCACAAAAGTCTTTCATCATCCCCTGATAAACGAGAGAAGTTTAAAGAGCAGAGAAAAGCCACAGTCAATGTGAAGAAAGACAAAGACGACAAAGCCTTAAAGACAGAAAAGCGACCCAAGCAGCCTGATAAAGAAGGAAAGTTAATCTGTTCTGAAAAGGGGAAGGTGTCAGAGAAAAGCCTTCCCAAGAACGAAAAGGAAGATAAGGAGAACATTTCAGAAAATGACAGGGAGTATTCTGCAGATGCCCAAGTGGATAAGAAACCTGAAAATGACATTGTGAAGAGTCCACAAGAAAACTTGAGGGAGCCAAAAAGAAAACGAGGCAGACCGCCTTCTATAGCTCCTACTGGTAAGTTTCCCAAGTGTGCTGTGTGGTGGGCAATGCCAGAGTTGTCCTCACAGGCTTTTTCTGTAGCCCTTTGTGGTTCTTTGTAACTTCTGTACTGCAGTCCTTTGTTTTGGTGAGTGACATTGAACTGTCTTGTGATCTGGAAACAAGTTGTGTCCACGGAGCTAAATTTAAGTGAGGCTTGTACCCAGGTGAATCTTTATGTTGGAGAACATGTTCATGACTGAGCTGCTGGGGCAATAGGAAACTACTAGATTTTTCACCTTGTGCCTATCTGCCTGATCTCAGCTTAAGTAAGCTTAACAGAGCCTGGAATCAGGAAATATAATTTTAATAAGATAGACATGAAAGAGGGAGGGGAAGAAAAGTAAAAAGATGTGGGCATGTAAAGGAGGCAGAGACAAAGGAACACTGGAGCTAGGGAGGCATGGCTGATTTTGAAATTGAGCTCTCTGGAGAGTGTTTGAAAATTTCACAATCTAAGTAAAATTTTGAGGTGGTTCATTGGTAAGACTTAGGGTTAGAGGCTATAGATTTAGGGAAGAATGCACAGTTTGTTTTTAATTGATATTTGGAATTCTTCTAAAACAACCAAGAATGGAATAAACTCAGCAGGGCACAATGCTGTAATCCTAGCACTCTGGGAGGTGGAGGTCAGTGGATCCCTTGAGCTCAGGAGTTCAAGACCAGCCTGAGCAAGACTGAGACCCTGTCTCTAAAACAACAGCTAGGCACTATGGTAGGCGCCTAGGAGGCTGAGACAGAAGGATCTCTTGAACCCAAGAGTTTGAGGTTGCCGTGAGCTATGACACTATGGCACTCTACTGATGGTAACAAAAGTGAGACTCTGTCTCCAAAAAAGGGCATAAACTCTGATTCCTTCCTAAACTAAATAGTCATTCTCCAGATTAATTCAGTGGCAGGAAAGATTCAGGGTCTCAGGACTGAATTGCCCATGATTAATATGGTTTGGGTCTTTAGACATTCTTACAGATGTGTATACCCTTCATGAATATTGGAAACCTGTAGTACATTTTAAAACAGTGTCTACATTTTTTTCTCAAAAGGTTAATAGCTATAATGGATATATATGTAGAGTAGGAAGACTGGCACAGTGGCACAAACCTGTAATCCCTTCTACTCAGGAGGCTGAGGTGGAAGGGTTGCTTGAGTCCAGTAGTTTGAGACCAGTCTGAATAACATAGTGAGACTGTCTCAAAACAAAAATATATAAAAATATGATGTAGAATATATCATCATCAAAACTGTGGAACTACAGAGGTACCTTATTCATCATTTCCTAATGATGTAGAGTGCCAAGCCAGTCCTATCAAGTCAGACTACTGTATCAAACTTAATTTCTGTGGGAAAAAAATTTTGTTAACTTCACATAGATAGTACTCACTCTCAATAGACAACTTTCTCATACTTGAGTTCTAATTTTAAGATAGGAAATTAGATAATAGATCCCCCCCCCCCCCCCAGATGAAACAAGGGACCTCTCTCTTTGGTGTTTATACCTAGGTTTTCCCCTCAAGAAAGAGTTAAGCTTCCCGGCTTGTCTCTAGGTCTAAATAGGGGCTAGACCTGCGTGGTCCAATGTGGTAGCCGCTAACCATATGTAGTTACCAAGTACTTGACATGTGACTAGTCTGAATTGAGATGTACTGTCAGTGTAAAAGCAGCACTGGATTATAAATACTTTGTACAAAAAAAGTAAAATCTTAATAATTTTAATATATTGATTGCAGTTGAAATGTTTTTAGATATATTGGATTAAATAAAATACATCCTTAAGATTTATTGTACTTTTTTTCAAACTTCTTAACATGACTACTTAAAAACTTAAAATTACACATGGCCTGCACTCTTACTATATTTCCATTGGATGGCACCGACCTTAAGTTCCCTGGCTTTCTCACCAGAGATTTGGGAATTAAGCCCAAATGCCCAAGGGATCCGTGATCTGTGCTGAATTGACCTCTGTGTGTTCACAATGGTGCTGGTTGTATACTACCCTTAGGAAAATTGAGAAGATAACTTTGTGTTCTGATGAGGAACCTCCAGTAGAGAAAGTCCAAAAGTTTCAAACTTCTAGGTAGAGCAACATGGTAAGATGTGGGATGAGTGAGAGACAGGCCTTTTTATTTACATGAAGCGGGAGAAGGGCAATTATACAAAGAGTGATAGAAAATACAAACTAGTCTCTAGCATTCTGGGGGGCCGAGACAGGTGGATTGGTTGAGCTCAGGAGTTCAAGACCACCAGCCTGAGCAAGAGGGAGACCTCGTCTCTTAAAAAAAAAAAGAGAGAAGAAAGAAAAAAAATGCAAACTAGCAGAAATCTGGCATGTCTTCAGCTCAGTTTAGGAGTGTGAGTATAGGAACAGAGTGTTGGAAAATGATTTCCCTTTAACCATGTTCTGGCCTATAGTCTCTTAAGTTTTGTACCCCAGTTTGCAGACTGTTCTTGTGACTTCACTTGGATAAGAAAAGGGGCATTCAGTCTGTTGCTTTTATAAGTGTAGCATTTTTTTTTCTTTTAAGACAGACCCTCAAGCTGTCGTCCTGGGTAGAGTACAGGCATCATAGCTCAGAGCAACCTCAAACTCTTGGTCTTTAGCGATTCTCTTGCCTCAGCTTCCCAAGTAGCTGGGACTACAGGCATCCTCCACAACACCCGGATGTTTTTTAGTTGTAGTTGTCATTGTTGTTTGGCAGTCCCGGGTTGGATTCGAACCTGCCAGCGCTGGTGTATGTGGCCGGTGCCCTAGCCGCTGAGCTATTGGCACCGAGCCAAAAGTGTAGCATTTTATACCAGATAGAATAAACTTAGTAGAGAAAGGGTATTTTCCAAGTTTACTCTTATCCTTACATGAAGCATTTGTAAAAACAGATTCCAGCCATGCCTCAATCCTCCCTGTTCTGACTATATATGGGGACTTGGGAATGTGAATTTGTAGATAAGCTTCCTAGATGATTTTTACTCTAAGAGTTTGGGAAACTCTCAAATTCTAGAGTCAGCTTCCCGTTTGTATATGATATCAAAGGGAAGAAGGATTGTCAAATATCCCATGTATAGTTCAAATCCTCTTTAAAAATTGCTTGGAATAAGTTCATTGACTTGGTAGAGGCTTGAGTGCCTGTACAGACTTGATTAGGAACAGGATCTGAACTATTTAGAGAGGGTTGTTTGTATTTGTGTTGAATCTGGAATGTGTATGATCTCCAAGTTCCCACCACTAGGAACAAAATAATGTTGGGAAGATTGAACACTGGAAGAGCCAATGAGTTCAACGTTCTCGTCAGGTTTCCTCCTCTCAGCTTAGCCTTGTCTCTGTTTGCCATGGTCAGCTGAAGCTGTAGGTCTTAGACCAGTCTTTTCTCTCTCCCTTCCTTTCTTCTTTCTCCCTTTCTCTGACCCCTTTCTTCCTGCCAGACTTCTTCTTTTCTCCTCTCCCCTCCTCTCTCCTCCCATCCCCTACCTACCCCTTCCCCCTCCCCTTCCCCCTCCCCTTCCCCCTCCCCTTCCCCCTCCCCTTCCCCCTCCCCTTCCCCCTCCCCTTCCCCCCTTCCCCCCTTCCCCTCCCCTCCCCTCCCCCTCCCCTCCCCCTCCCTTCCCCTCCCATCCTCTCCATAGAGCCTCAAGCTATCCCCCTGAGTAGAGTGTTGTGGCATCACAGCTCACAGCAACCTCCAACTCCTGGGCTCAAAGCGATTGTCCTGCCTCAGCCTCCCAAGTAGCTGGGACTACAGGCGCCTGCCACAATGCCCGGCTATTTTTTGGTTGCAGCCATCATTGTTGTTTGGTGGGCCCGGGCTGGATTTGAACCTGCCAGCTCAGGTGTATGTGGCTGGTGCCTTAGCCACTTGAGCCACAGGCACCGAGCTGACTTCCAGTTTCTTTCCTTTTATTCTTCCTTCTCCTAACCTTTCAGATTCTCATCTTTTCTGATTGGGGGAGAGTTTCTTAAGGGTTAGGTTTAAAACTAGTATTCTTGAAGGGTTTAGTGTCTGCTGCTAAATTATGTCAGAACTGTGTTTGCTGAAGATCAACAGCCTTGCCTAAACATTGATTGTCAAGTAACAGAGTCTCCTGAGATTTTTCTGGGATTGTTTTTAAGAGAATATAATTTTTTTTTTTTTTTTTTTTAATGAGAGAGCGTCTCACTCTGTTGCCCTCAGTAGAGTGCTATGGTGTCACAGCTCACAGCAACCTTCAGCCCTTGGGCTTAGGTGATTCTCTTGCCTCAGCCTCCCGATTAGCTGGGACTATGGGCACCCACCACAACGCCCAGATATTTTTTTCTTGCAGTTTGGCTAGGGCCGGTGCCCTACCCACTGAGCCACAGGCACTGCCCCAGAGAATATAAATGTTGATATTCTTCTTGGATCCTCTAAACTAGAACCAATGCCAAGATAACTGCGGTAGCTAGTAGAGATTGCAAACAATAGTGAAGCCCTAGACCCAGGGTGTATATTTTAGGAATTAGCCTATGTAATAGATTGGATAGGTCAGTTTTAGATGAGAAAATTTGATGGTGATAAAAATGACCTTTCTATTGCCCTTGAACCTTCATATGTTAAAGCAGTCATGTTAGGATGTGGTGTTTTAAAGAGAGGGTTTAAGGAGAGGAGTATATGACTGGACTTGGGTCAGAGCAGAGTCCAAGCAAAGAGATTCAGGAGGTCAATTTGCAAGGCATCTGCATCTCCCATAGGGAAGTATTTTCTCACCCATTTAACTTTTTGTTCCTTTTACCTTAAGTAAGGATACCCCTTTGAGGGTCTGTATCTATTACAGTGATGTGCGTGTGTGTATGCATATATACGTATATATGTTTCATTTTTATATAAAATGAGAAATTGGACACTAAGAAATTGCATATCTTTTTTGTATGGTTTTATAAACATTGTAGCTGTGGATTCAAACTCTCAAACTTTGCAACCAATAACTTTGGAATTGAGAAGACGGAAAATATCAAAAGGAAATGAAATCCCATTAAAACGTCCTCGGCTTGACAAAAATTCATGTGAGTCTTTGGTTTGGGTATATGTGGCTAGAATTTGATGTTGTTTGGACCACCCTACCTATATGCATCCAGTCCCCCATTCCCTGTAGGCTCTAGGGCTTATCCTTGGTTATATGAGCTAATGTGAGGGGAGTGTGGGTAGATGAGAAAGAGTTTTTGCTAGAAGAAAAATAAATCAAACAACACATATTCATGTTGAGTTGTATCATCTCCATATCCATAAACTAAATTTGATTTGCCTTCAACTAGAAATTTAAGAAGGGATGGATTTCCTATGCTGAGTGAAACTTTTTACAGAAATACCCTGTTAGCTCCAAAACAGGATTTGTGATGGCTCTAAGTAAGGCTCTTATAAACCTTATTGACTTTGGTACATAGACTTTTATGTTGGGAAGCCCCTAAATAGAACTTAGTTGTCAAGATTGGAACATGACCTGGCACATACTTTCGGACCATGAATCATTAAAAAGTGAATGATTTTTGCCTTACTTAAAAATAAAAACTAGTAAAGGATTTTTCCTTTTTTCATTAGTCTAACTTTCTAGAAGTTTCTCTATAATCCCTTATAGAGGCAACCAGCCCAGGAATCTGTAGTAGCAGTGTTTTCTTCTTGTTGGTCTCTTGTCTTGAGTACAACTCCCTTAATGGTTTAATAGCCCAAGAGAAGTCAAAAAACTATTCGGAAAACACTGACAGAGACTTGTCAAGGAGACGGTCCTCCCGGCTATCCACTAATGGGACCCATGAGATCCTAGATTCTGACTTGGTGGTACCAGATTTGGTTGATACTGATCCTTTGCAAGACACATCGTCTAGTACCAAGGAATCTAAAGAAGGTGAGTCAAGTTTTGTTCTGGAATTGTCTTGTCAACCTGGTGCCTGCCTACTGAGAACCAATCTAAATCATGTGTACCCCCTTCCACAAGTGTTAAATGTTCTTGAAATCAAATTATTGGATGGGCTGCAGTGTTTTTGTAATACATTGTTCTTTGCTGATGATTCATTCAATAGATGAAACTTTCTGGATACATTTGTGGTTTGTTTTGCTTATATGCCACTGTATGTTGTTCGGTTGGTGATACACTGCTTGAAGAACCCTGCCTCTGTCTTTCTGATGACTTCTTGTTAACATTTCTAGTAATTCCTCCTTTCACTTTCCTCTTTTTGAGATGCTCACAGGCCAGGCTATCTGTGCTGGAACCTATGCATGTATTGTTGTGTGGTGTCAGATGGATGGCTTCTTCTGAAAATGTCCCTGGCTTCTGTAGTTTGTTGTACAGGTATATGTTCTAAAGCTTTGTTTTTTTTTCTTCTAGGTCAGTTGAAACCTCCTTTGGAAGCTGGCCAGGTCTCATCTGCATTGACTTGCCACTCTTCTGGGAATGGATTGGGAGCTGCAGGCTTGGAATTGAATTGCCAGTCAATGGAAGAAAACACTATGAAAACGGAACCGGCTTCTCCCCTTGCCAAATTGCAAGAGATCTCAACTGTGGAAGGTTCATATTTGGAGTTAACTTAATCTTCTTATACATACTTTTGCTTTGGCTTTCATTGTGAACTAAAAAAAATTGACTTTTCTAATAATGTTTTACCTTTTATTATTATTTCCTTGTTTTATTACTATACCTCTTTCATTTCTAAATTTCTGTTTCCTTTCCTGGGTTAATAGGACTAGGGGTTTATCAATTTTGCTAATAAGTTTCAAAAAACCTAATCTTTTACTTTTAATTTTCTCTGTTGTTTGTCTTTTTAAAATATCATTGATTTCTGTTTTGATCTTCACTATTTTCTTCCTTCAACTTCTTTTAGAACCTTAGGTAATTGAAGTCCAATCTTCCTTTCTAATAGAAGCATTTAAAGTTATAAATTTACTAGTAAGCTACATCCTACAGATTTTTATATGTTGTATTTTTATTTTTAAGAGAAAAGAGGAGGGCTGAGTGTGGTGGCTCATGCATGTAATCCTAGCACTCTGGGAGCCTGAGGTGGGTAGATTGCTTGAGCTTAGGAGTTTGAGAACAGCCTGAGCAAGAGCAAGACCCCGTCAGTACTAAAAAAATAAAAATAAAAAAACTAGCCAGGTGTTGTGGTGGGTGCCTGTATTCCCAGCTATATTCAGGAGACTGAGGCAAGAAGATCACTTGAGCTCCAGAGTTTGAGGTTGCTGTGAGCTATGATGACATATGATGACACCATGGCACTCTACCCAGGGCAATAGAGTGAGACTCTGTCTTTAAAAAAAAAAATTTCAGGGCGGCGCCTGTGGCTCATGAGTAGGGCGCGAGTCCCAGACTGAGGATGGCGGGTTCAAACCCAGTCTCAGCCAAACTGCAAGAACAACAACAACAAAAAATAGCCGGACATTGTGGTGGATGCCTATATCTCCAGCTATTCGCGAGGCTGAGGCAAGAGAATTGCCTAAGCCCAAGAGCTGGAGGTTGCTGTGAGCTGTAACTCCATGACACTCTACCAATGGTGACAAAGTGAGAGTCTGTCTCTTTAAAAAAAAAAAAAAAATCCATTTTAATTCATCTATTAACTTTTAGCTATATTTCTTACCATTTATTTTTGGGGATTATGATATATATCCTTAACTTGTTTAATTTCAGATTAATAGGAGGGTACAGATGATTAGGTTCATTAGGTAAGGTCCCTGTTGTAGTTCTATCCTGCACCTAGGAGGTAGATGTGCCATATACCATTACATTGTACCCATTAAAAGAAAGCACGTAAATCCCCTTCTCTCCTCCCTTATCCGCCTCCCCCCAGCTTGAATTAAATTGTGTTTTTCTCTTGTGTGGGTGTGTATTAGTTCACCTAACTGGCTTTATATCAAAATTGAATACATTGGATACTTTTCCATTTTTGAGATACTTTACAAAAGAGAGTGTTTTCCAACTCTGTCCAAGTTAATACAAACATGTAAATTCTCCATCTTTTTATGGCAGAATAGTATTGTGTGCATATATCACAGTTTATTAATGCATTCCAGGGCTGATAGGTGCTTTTTTTTTTTTTTTTTTTTTTGCCGAGATCAGGTTTGAACCCATCACCTCTGGTATATGGGGCTGGCGCCTTACTCACTGAGCCACAGGCACCACCCTTTGTTGTGTTTTTTTGAGACAGTCTCACTTTGTTGCTCTGGGTAGAGAGCCATGGTGTCCTCATAACTCAGAGCAACCAAATATTCTTGGGCTCAAGTGATCCTTTTGCCTGAGCCTCTGAAGTTCTACTGGTGCCTGCCAAAACACCGGCTAGTTTTTCCATTTTTCAGTAGAGATGAGGCTCTTGCTCCTGCTCAGGCTGGTCTGGAACTCCTGAGCTCAAGCAATCCACCCTCTTTGGTCTCCTGGAGTGCTGGGATAATAGGGACAAGCACCCTGGATGGTTTATATTCCTTAACTTTTCACATTTACTTTAAGTTAATATTGAACTACTTTCGTTCCATTAACTGCCCCCATGCTGTTATTGTCACATGATTTACAGCTACATGTGCTATAAAATTCACAACATAGTATTTTTGCCCCAAACAATTGTGTTTTAAAGATAGTAAGACAAAAGAGAAAGTCTTATTTACATATATGTTTATAATTTTCAGTATTCTTCATTTATTCCTGAAGATTTCTTTTCAATGTAAAAAATTTCTCTTAGCTCTTGTAGGTTTCCTGGTGAAAAATTCTCTTGGTTTTTGTTTATCTGAACATGATTTTATTTAACTGTCATTCTTGAAGGATAGTTTCACTGGATATAGGCTTGTCAGTTTTTTTAAGTGCTTCACTAATGTTTATGGTCTTCTGGCCTCTATTGTTTCTGAAGGGAAGTGAGTGCATCATTCATGTCATTGTTCTCCTGATTGTAATGTGTTTTATTTCTGGCTGCTGTCGATTTTTTTCTTTTTTTTTCTGACTTTTAGCAGTTTGGTAGCAGTGTGTTTAGGTTTGTTTATTTTGTATTTAACCTGCTTGAGATTCACTAAGCCTGAATGTGAAAACTGATGCCTTTCATCAAATTACAGCCGTTACCCCATTCTTTCTGTCTCCTATTTGGGAATTCACATAATACTTTTATTAGATCTTTTGATATTCACTGGGTCTCTTTTTGTGTTTTGTGCTTGTCCCAAATTTTTTAGGTTGAATTATTATTGTTATTATTTATTATTTATTATTTTTGTTTGCAGTTTTTGCCCAGGGCCAGGTTTGAACCTGCGACTTCTGGTATATGGGGCCAACGCCCTACTCCTTGAGCCACAAGAGCCATCCAAGATTGACTAATTCTTTTGCTCTAATTTTACATTCTCTCTCTTCTCTCAAGTCCAATCAAGTGTTAAACCCACACAATGAAGTTTTTTCTTGATATTTTTTAGTTCCAGAACTTCTATTTGGTTCTTTTTTTTTTTTTGATTCTCTTTCTCTAGTGAGATTTCCAGTCTGTTTATTTATTACAAACATGGTTGTTTTTGATTGTTTTTGGTGCAGTTTTTGGCTGGGGCCGGGTTTGAACCCTCACCTCCCACGTATGGGGCTGGCACCCTACTAATTTAGCCACAGGCACCACCCACAAACATAGTTTTAATAGCTGCTCTAAAGTCCTTGTCTACCATTTGCAGCATCTAGATTATTTTGACTTTTTTCTTAACTGTGGGCCACATTTTCCCTTTTCTTTATATGTCCAATGTTTTGGATTGTAACCTGGATGGACATTGTGACTTATGTGTTGTGGAGTTAGGCTTATATTGTGTACCTCTAAAAAATACTGATTTCTTTATTTTTAAAGGGCATTAGGCTTGGCTGAATTAAAGTCCAAATTCTTTTTCCTCTGCAATGGGCAGCAGCTGAAATCACTGTTGAGTTCTTTTAGCATTTGTTGAGCTGAACATATATATGTTTGAACACTCAGTGAATAAACCTATAGGTTTAGTTTCTCTGTGTATAATTATTTGATTCAAGGAAATCCACATTTTAAATTGCATTGCCAAATCACCATCCAAAAAGACCATCCCACTTTATATTTTATATATCTACAAGAGAATGGTAGAGTAGATTCCATTCTGGCCATTTGTGGATATCATTCATCTTTTAAATTTTCACTAATTTATATTAATATTGACAACAAGATTTTATATTTTTTTGGTAGAGACTGGGGTCATGCTTTGTTGCTTAGGCTGGTTTTCAACTCCTGGCCTCAAGTGATCCTCCTGCCTCAGTCTCCCAAAATGCTAGGATTATAAGTGTGAGCCACTATGCCCAGCCTAGATTTCATTTTTTCATTTTATGTTTCTTTTAATGAAGTTGTATAGTTTTTCAAGTATTTAGAATTTTTTAATATTTTTCTGTGTGTATATGAGTATGGAAGTATATATCATATATATTTATATTGTATGTTATAAAACCTCTATTTTATTTTTTTAATGTGTGTTTGCCCATGTTATAAACTCCATGTTAAAAATAATTTTATTTATTTATTTTTTTGAGACAGAGCCTCAAGCTGTCACCCTGGGTGGAGTGCTATGGCATCACAGCTCACAGCAACCTCCAACTCTTGGGCTGTAAGCGGGTTTCCTGCCTCTGTCTCCCAAGTAGCTGGGACTACAGGCACCTGCCACAACGCCTGGCTATTTTTTGGTTGTACCTGTCATTGTTGTTTGGCGGGTCACAGGCTGGATTTGAACCTGCCAGCTCAGGTGTATGTGGTTAGAGCCTTAGCCACTTGAGCCACAGGTGCCAAGCCAATAATTTTACTTATTGAGAGATTGAAAGGCAAGAAAAACAATTAAGATAAAAAGAAATTAAACAGCTGGGTGTGGTAGCTCATGCCTGAAATACTAGCACTCAGGGAGGCTGAGGCCGGTGAATTACTTGAGCTCATGAGTTCAAGACCGGCCTGAGCAAAGGCGAGATCCCATCTCTAATAAAAATAGAAAAACCTGAGGCAAGAGGATTGCTTGAGCCCAAGTTGGAGGTTGAAATTAAACATAAAGACAAAAATCATTTCAATTTTAGTATAAGCTACCTTTCAAAAATTTTAATGAAATCAAATTATATCTCCTACCCATAGCTTATGCCCCAAGGTTCTTGATCACTGTTTATCCTTTTTTTTTTTTTTTTTTTTTTTTAAACAGAACCTCAAGCTGCCGCCTTGGGTAGATTGCTGTGGCATCATAGCTCACGGCAACCTCCAACTCCTGGGCTCAAGCGATTCTCCTGCCTCCACCTCCAAGTAGCTGGGACTACAGGCGCTCGCCACAACGCCTAGCTAGTTTTTGGTTGCAGCTGTTATTGTTGTTTGGTGGGCCTGGGCTGGATTCAAACCCACCAACTCAGGTGTATGTGCCTGGTGCCTTAGCTGCTTCAGCCACAGGCACGGAGCCAATCCTTTTTTAAAAATAGTTTTTTAATTTTATTTCCTTGCTTATTTTTTTATTTCTTTGCTTTTGTTGTTGTTGTTGTTGTTTGTTGAGACAGAGTCCTACCCTATGCACTGAGCAAGTGCAGTGGTGTCATAGCTCACTACAGCCTCATACACTTGGGCTGTGGGCATCCTGCTGTCTCATCCTCCCGGCACCACTGGGATTACAGGCATTCGCACTGGTTTTTTCCATTTTTTTTTTTTTTTTTTTTTCATGGGATCTCACACTCAGGCGAGTCTTTAACTCCTGAGCTCAAGCAATTTTCCCAGCACAGGCATGAGCCACTGTGTCCGGTGGTTTATCCTTCTTTCAAAAAAAAATTTATTTTCTAATGTTTGACTCATTACAAATTGAAAAGTATAGAATAGGGGAAGAGGGACTTAATATAGGTATATTCTGGCATTTCTTTAATATCTGTGAAGGTAGTCTACTTCAGTACTCAATTGTATTTTGTTTCTGTTTTTTTTTGTTTTGTTTTCAGTCTCTGTTGTCCTTGGTAGAGTTTACATCATAGTTTACAGCAACCTCAAACTCTTGAGTAGTTGGGACTGTAGGTGCCTGCCACAACGCCTAGCTGGTTTTCCTGTTCTTCTTTTCTTTTCTTTCTTTCTTGTGGAGATGGTATTTTGTTCTTGCTCAGGCTGATCTGGAATTCCTGAGCTCAAGCAATTCCACCTGCCTTGGCCTCTCCAGAGTGCTAGGATTACAGTGTGAGCCACTGTGCCCAGTCCCCTCAACTGTATTCTGGACTAAAGCAGACTTAATGGGGGAAGACACAGCCTTAAGCCACAAATGAGATGTGTAGTCAAATCTCATTGTATTCTATTGATGACGTACTTCTGGATCTGGGAAGTATCCATTGGTAAACGTGAGTGGTCTGGGACTTTCTTCCTTCCCAGTGTGTGGAGAGTATGGGCTCTGTAATTCCCAACACAGCTTCTTGGGGTGCATGTGAACCCACAAAAAGAATGTAGCAGCTTGCTAAAATTTTTATGTGTTACCCATTGTTCTGTGGGGATGAATGTGCTGACAAGTTGTTTTAGAGGTAGATTCAAGGAAATAGTAAAGGTTATTATGAAATTACCTTCCTACAGTTAGGGCATAAAAAGTGAGAACTGCTACATACATGGATGTAGAGGGTCCTTTTCTCAGTTAAGAGTGTCCTATGAACTTGCTAACTGTCAGGCACTGTGCTAAACATCATTGATAGAATAGACTCAGTGCTAAACGTCATTGATAGAACAGACTAAGTGCCTGCCTGAAGAGCACCTTATTTTAGGAGACACGATCTTTAAGCTAAGTCTTAATGGATGAATAGCACTTTTTTGTGAGTAACTGATACATAGCCTGTTATTCTGGCAAAAGGAATAACATTAGAAAAGGCATAGCACATCTCCTCCTAGGTTGTTTCAGACGAAGAAGGTGTCAGTCAAATAATTAGTGATCCTCTACTTTGACACACATATACTTGTGACTTTAATATTAGCTGTCATGAAATATGTGCTTTTATATACTATTTATTTTATACTAAATATAAATCTAATTTTTAGATTTAATTATTATATGATTTGAAGTTCTTTGGAAAGGCAGATTCCAAATATTAAAAATAATTTATTTTGTAAGGTTGGGCAGGTAGCTCACCCCTGTAACCCTAGCAACTCTGGGAGGCCAAGGTAGTGGGATCACTTGAGCTCAGGTTTTATGGACCAGTCTGAGCAACAGTGAGACCCTGTTCTACGAAAAATAGAAAAAATTAGCTGGCGTCCACCTGTGGTCCTAGCCACTCAGTAGCCTGAACCAGTACGATCTTTTAAGCCCAGAGGTGTGAGGTTGTAGTGAGCTATGATCAGGCCAGTGCACTCGAGCCAGGATGACAGAGCAAGACTTTATCTCAAAAAGGGGGGAGAGGGGGAGAGAAAAAAAAAGCAATTTAAATTGCAAACAAAATTTTGCATTGTGAAATGTTATTTAAATAGTTTTGTTTTTAATTATATAAGACATATACCATCATGACTGTGTATCTGCAGAATTTGCATGCTTTTATTTGGGTGACTAAAACAACACATTGCTTTGAGTAGCTTCCTTATTTGTTTTTGTCTTGACCAGCTGCTATATAGTTAATATTAAATGTTGTAGCAGAGCAGATGTTTGAAAATAGTGAACTGAAAGTACTAAAGTATACTTTTCTGGCTTATTTGTGCTGCCTTTCTGTTGGTCTTTTGTCCAGCTGAGTCCAGAGTGTTGTGCCTCAGGCTCATGGGCTGGTGGGTACCAGGGATCTCCCTTTTCTTGTTGAGCCTCCTCTCAGTGTCAGGGCTTCTTTTCCTTCCAACTTGCTTTTCTGGCACATGGGGGAAATTATTATTATTATTTATTTTGTTGTTGTTGTTGAGGATTCATTGAGGGTATAATAAACCAGATTACACTGATGGCATTCGTTAGGCAAAGTTCCTCTTGCAATCGTGTCTTGTCCCCGAAAGGTGTAGCGCACACCAAGGGCCCACCCCCTCCCTCCTTCCCTCTCTCTGCTCTTCCTTTCCCCACCCCTCCCTCCTTCTTAATCTCTCTGTTCTCCCCTTCCCCCACCCCCATTGTGACCTTAATTGTCATTAATTGTCCTCATATCAAAGTTGAGTACATAGGATTTATGCTTTTCCATTTCTTGTGATGCTTTACTAAGAATGTGTTCTACTTCCATTCAAGTTAATACAAAGGATATAAAGTCTGCATTTTTTTTTAATGACTGAATAGTATTCCATGGTGTATATATACCACAGCTTGTTAATCCATTCCTAGGTTGGTGGGCATTTAGGCCGTTTTCACATTTTAACATGGGGGAAATTATTAAAGTTGATGTGTAGGCCAGATGAAGTGGCTCATGTCTATAATCCTGTCATTCTGGGAGGCCAAGGTGGTGGATCACCTGAGCTCAAGAGTTGGAGACCAGCCTGAGCAAGAGCGAGACTCCATCTCTAAAAATAGCCAGGCATTGTGGTGGGAGCCTCTAGTTCCAGTTACTTGGGAGGCTGAGGCAGGAGGATTGCTTAAGCCCAAGAGTTTGAGGTTGCTGTGAGCTATCATTTCATGGCACTCTACCCAGGGTGACAGTGAGACTCTGTCCTTTTTTTAAAAATAAAAAATAAAAAAGGTGATGTATAAATGAGGTGGAAATTTAATCTCAGAATTTAGTTGTCTGTTTTGGCAGGGAGAGTTCTGGATGTCAGCTACATTCTTCATAACTCAGCGTATTAAGCTTTTAATTATGCTGTCTTAAGGGTGGTGCTATGTTAGATATCACTTGAAATCAGTAGTTAATTGTTTTCTACAGGACTAGGAAATATATAATGCATGTGAGGTAACTGAGGAGACTAGGTTAGACACTAAACCCAGTGCCTATTGTAATATTTACACAATTTTGTGAGGCCTGAGGCTACCTTTTTCTAAAATATATACACACACATTATTTCTGGAATTATAGTTCTAGGATCCTAGTGCTCAGATTATAGGCATTCCTGTGTTTTTTTGAAATAGGTATATACTTTTTGTTTTGATGACTTAAAAGCCAGAGGAGATTGCAATTGCAATTTTTCTGCTTTGACAAGCATTTATTTATGCTGTAAAACAGAATTTAGAGTCATGCCCTTGGCGAACTCAGATTATTCTCTATATCTGTGCCCAGCCTGTTTGGCCATTCACATATAACCAGGGCCATTTGAAAATGAGCTGTTATCCTTTCATTCATTCTAGTCAACAAATATTTAGCAAGTGCCAGACTCTATTCTAAGCTGCCTCATTTGTGAATATTCTGCGGAAACACAGAGTAAACTGAATAGAAGTATAAGACCATTCAGCTAATCTTCTTTTTAATAAGTATCTGGTAGAAGTGGGACACTTTCCCATTTGGTCTAGATCGGTGATTCTAATTCATGAGGTTTGGATGTCTTTATTGTCAGTCATAAAATGAATAAGGAGGCCAGGCACTTAAGCCTGTATTCCCAGCACTTTGGAAAATTGAAGGAGGATTGCTTGAGGCCAGGAGTTCAAGACCAGCCAGAGCAACATAATGAGACCCAGTTTCTAAAATTAAAAAAAGGGAAAAAATAAAAATTAGCCAGGCATACAGTTGTACCTCTATAGTCTCAGATACTCTGGAGGCTGAGGCAGGAGTCTGAGGTTGTGGTGAGCTACCATCATGCCACTGTATTCTAGCCTGGGTGACAGAGTGAGACTCCATCTCAATAAATAAATAATAAATAAATAAAATGAAGAGGGAGTTGTCACTGAAGTTATCAAAAATTAATAAACTGTTTGCTTTTAAATTAACCAGCTTAGTTTCAGGGTAATTTCTATAATGGTTTTTATAAATGATTTATCTTTGAGCTAAACAGTTAAGATCTAGTGCAGTGCCAGTAGTAGTTTAGTTTTCATTAATTTGTGTTCTCTGTGCTTTCTTAAGTAGATGAGTCATAGAGTTGTAGCCATTTTAGTTTGGGAAGTTGTGAATGTTATGGTGTGTCATTTTACGGAGCAAGTATTGTGGTGGAAAACTGAGAATTGATTGTTCTTGGGGTTGGAGAGATGACTGGGACATCTGGTCTATGCACTTCCTGGTCTTTCTATCCAGGGGAATAGATAAAATTTCAAGTACCTGTAATATAAGAGGGAAAGTAAGATGATGTCATGAGAAACATATAGAATAAAACTGGGAGTAAATAATGATAGTGATAATGTGTGCCTGCTATGTAGTAGTTGAACTCAGGTATCATTGAGCATTTACTGTATTCCTAGGAGTTCTGCTAACTGTTGAGTGTGCAAAGATGAAGGGGTATTCTTTTTTACTTTTTTTTTGACAGAATCTCACTCTGTCACCCTGGGTAGAGTGTGTGACATCATAGTTCACAAACTCACAGCAACCTCAAACTCCTGAGTTCAAGCGATCCTCCTGTCTCAGCCTCCCAAGTAGCTGGGACTACAGGTGCCCATCACAATGCCTGGCTAATTTTTCTGTTTTCAGTAGAGACAATATCTTGCTTTTGTTTAGGCTGGTCTTGAACTCCTGAGCTCAGGTGGCCCACTTGCCTCAGCCTCCCAGAGTGCTAGGATTATAGATGTGGACCACCATGCCTGGTCTGAATGGGCATTCTTGATCTTAATGTTCATTAATAGCTAGTGGTATTTGCCACTGGGAAATGGTGCACCAATTGAGGTGTGGTGTGGTATTTAAGTAGTTGGTTTTCTTACCATCAAACCAGGTTCATCTGTCCATTGCCCAAGAGGAAGCCAATACCCAGAGACAGCAGGGGTTATAGCTGAAGATTTTATTCTGCATAGCACAAAGTGGGGAGACGAGAGGTATTTCTCAAATTCATCTCCCTGAAAATTGGTGGGTCAGGGTTTTCAAAGACAGTTTGGTGGGCAGAAGATTAGGCAATAAGGGTCTGCTAACTGGCTGGTTTGGGGGTGGAACCATCAGTCCTTAGGTATGGGCTGCTGTCTGGGTGGGTCAGCCAATTCACTAGAATGCATTTCCTTGGGTGGGTGGGGGTTCCAAGGCTAATTGAGTCAGTTCTGTAGGTCTGGGTGGGTCAGTCCCTGGATTGTAGGACCTGGAATCTATCTTGAAAACTACCCATAGGTTCTCAACAACTATATATGACTCCAGGGTGAAGAAGCAAACAGGTAAAGTTACTAAAGCAAACAAGGGAATAGTGATTATTATCAAGCAGATGAGGGGAAAATGGCTGATTTTTATCATTATTTTAGCTAAGCTGACTCCTTTGCAGAGCTTTGGGGGTCCTTACTCTAGTTTTCACCTTGGATCCTTTCATCAATTGATAAGGGTGGTCTCTCTCGCTTTTTTTTTTTTTTTTTTTTTTCTTTTTGGGGATTCATTGAGGGTACAGAGAACCAGGCAAAAATGATTGCATTTGTTAGGTAAAGTCCCTCTTATAAGCGTGTGCTGCCTCCAAGAGGTTGTAAGGGTGGTTTCAATTTAGGGGCAGGGATGAAAGGAGGTGGTACTTGTACATGGTCTTGAAGGATGGGTAGTAGTTAGACAGTTAAAGATGGAGGCAAAGCAGTGTGTACACCATGACAACGGGGTCTTTTCTTAGACTGTCAAGTATACTTCTCCTTAACTGTAGGCTTCCAGAAGAGTGTTAAGCATGAGCAGGTTAAGTTGCTACCAAACTGAGGTCATTTGCTTTGAGGAATTTATGGAGCTACTATAAAACACTTTATTCTCAGCATAGGGTGATAGCTCTGCATCCTTCACCAGGATCTGTGCATTGGCAGTGTTGCTTCTTTCCACTTAGCTAGTTTGTGGTCTTGTCAATGGAAAAGAAGTCATACTCTGTGAAATAATTTAAAGAGGTTTATTCTGAGCCAAATTTGAGGACTATGACCCAGAGCCACAGGACAAGTGGACTTGCTGTCGTGGGGTTACAGTTTGGTTTTATATATTTCAAGGAAAGTCATAGGTCAATGTGTGGAAGGAATACGTTGGTTCGGCATGAAAAGATGAGATCTCTTAAAGGGGGATGGGTGAGGTTTACAAGTTGTAGGTGGGTTTAAAGATTCTTGGGTTATAGGTGGGCTTAAAGTTGACAGTTGGCTGAAAGAGTTAGGCTTTATGTCAAAGACCAGGAGTCAGTGAAAAGGAATGCTGGATTAAGATAAGGGTCTGTTAATCAGAGACAAACTATGCCCAGACTCAAATGGTTCGTAATCTATATTGAAGACCTGAAGGTATATCTCTTATCGCCTTAGGCCTATTAATGAGTCACAAAGGACATCTCTAAAAAGGGAGAGGGACTTGATGATGGGGGCATGTCTGATCTTTTTTCATGGCTGACCACTCAGTTTTAGGATATCCCCTTGGCTAAGAGTGGGTCTAGACATTTGCTGTGGGAGAATGTTAAGATTTTTTTTTTTAGTTCACAGTCTTAAGGTAAAATTTTCCTGTATATATATTTAAGAAGTTTTTATTTTGAAATAATTTGAGTTATTAAAAACATTGCAGAAAATGGTACAAAGAATATACCTTTAGGCTGGGCACGGTGGCTCATATGTAATCCTTGCTCTTTGTGAGAGTGACAGGAGTTCAAGACCAGGCAAGAGCTACACCCCATCTCTACCAAAGAGAGAGAGAGAGAGAGAGAGAGAGAGAGAGAGAGAGAGAGAGAGAGAGAGAGAGAGAAACATTCCTGTAGTCCCAGCCACACTGGACTGGAGGCTGGGCAGGAGGCTCACTTAAGCCCAGGAGTTTCAGGAGTTTGAGGTTGTAGTGAGCTATGATGAAGGCAGTACATTCTACCCAGGGCAACAAAGCAAGACCCTGTCTCAAAAAACAAACAAATAAATGGGGGGGAGGCTCAATTACATAAAAGAAAACAAAGGTGAAGGCTGCTTTCTTTCTTTTTCTTTTTTTTTTGAGACACTTTCAAGGTTTCACCTTGGATAGAGTGCTGTGGCATTACAGCTCACAGCAACCTCAGACTCTTGGGCTTAAGCGATTAGTTGCCTCAGCTTCCTAAGTAGCTGGGACTACAGGTGCCCGCCACAACATCCTGCTATTTTTTGTTGCAGTTGTCATGTTGTTTCAGCTGGCCCCGGGCCGGTTGGAACCCTGCAACTTCCGTGTTGGTGACCAGCGCCCTACTGACTGAACTATGGGCACCGCCTGAAGGCTTCTTTCTTATATAACCTCCCTCTCTTGAAGGACCATTGTACAATTTGGTGTGTGGTTCTGTTGTTCCAGACATGGTTCTGTGTCTATATATCTTACACATACATATAGCTTTTTAAAGCACAATATTGGGATTTTACTCTTATATTCAGTGGCTTGTTATTTTCTTTTTTCTTTTTCTTTTTGTAAAGACAGAGTCTCACTTTATCACCCTCTGTAGAGTGCCGTAACATTACAACTCACAGCAATTTCCAACTCCTGGGCTTAAGCGATTCTCTTGCCTCAGCCTCCTGAGTAGCTGGTGCCCACCATAGCGCCCGGCTATTATTTTGTTGCAGTTTGGCTGGGGCCAGGTCTGAACCCCCCAGCCTCGGTATATGAGGCCCGCACCCTACCCACTGAGCCACAGGTGCTGCCCTTTTTTTTTTTTTTTTTTTTGAGACAGAGTCTCAAGCTATTGCCCTGGGTAGAGTGCTATGGCATCATAGCTCACAGCAACTCCAACTCCTGGGCTTAAGCGATTCTCTTGCCTTAGCCTCCCAAGTAGGTGGGACTACAGGTGCCTGTCATAATGCCCGGCCATTTTTTGGTTGTAGTTGTCATCGTTGTTTGGCAGGCCCAGGCTGGATTTGAACCTGCCAGCTCTGGTGTATGTGGCTGGTGCCTTAGCCGCTTGAGCTATATAGGCGCTGAGCCTCAGTGGCTTGTCATTTTCAAATGTATTTTTCCATGTCAGTTCCCATGTCCCATCATAATTACGTGTAATTTATTTCATTATATGGATGTTTTATAATTTAACCAGCCCTTGCTGAAAGACGTTTATTCACTACTAATTCTCCCAGTATTTATTGTTGTTATTACCATTACTGTTTCTGAGACAAGTGTCTTGCTCTGTTGCCAGCCTAGAGTGTAGTCCCCATAGTTCAAATTCCTGAGCTCTAGCCATCCTTCTGTCTCAGCTTCTCAAGTAGCTAGGACCATAGGTGTGTACCACCTCGCCCAGCTAATTTTAAACATTTTTTTAGAGGCAGGTTTTGCTTGTTGCCCAGGTTGGTCTTGAACTCCTGCCTCAAGGAATCCTCCCACCTTTACCTCCCAAAGTGCTGGGATTACAGGCATGAGCTACCACACTCAGTCTCTCTGTTCTATAGGCAAAGAACACAATATTTGGCAAGAAGAAATGACTGTTAGCCAGAGTTACACACTTGCTGATGTTTGGTAATGGAGAGTCAGTAACTTCGGTCTTCTGATGTCATTTAAGAAGATGCTGGGTGGTTTATAAATCAAGTGAAATGATCAGAGTCCCTGCCTTTAGGGACATTGCGTAGTATATAATGCAAAATAACTGGGGCCCTCATTAAAGCAGTGTGTACAGTCAGAGTACGAGGCTTAGTGAGGTGGCTAGTTTTGAGCAGCAATGTGTGGTACAAGGGATAAACAGTACTCCAGGACAGGGTGGTGCCTTTGGAATTCTTTAATTTGACAGGGGAAAATGAGTTGATCTGGAAACTGAATGGTTTTCCTGGTGTTTCTTCTGGAATAAGGGTTTAGTGGTGAGTACAGGACAATCCAGAAAAATTGCTGGGGGGAGGGAGGTTGTGGAGAACTCATTCACCAGGAATGTATTATGTAAGCAAGCAGGAAACAGGGTGGGACTGCCATCGGAAACATCCAGGCAGGCCCCTGGAGGCCAGGATACTGCCTTAGTCACAGTTTAGTTGTCGCTTTCCTGAGCTGGTGCCACAGTCTAGGGTTTGTAAACTGAGATGGAGTCACCATCTGAGCCCCCTGAAGGGGAAGCCAGCACAGCTAGTTCAGGATTGAAGAGAGGCAGCCACTCCTCCATCCCCAGCTCTGGCATTTGGGGCAGCTCTGCCACCTTGTGGAATAAATGCTCAGTGTTTTTTTTTTGGGAGGGGAGGAGGAGACAGAGTCTCACTTTGTCACCCTTGGTAGAGTGCTGTGGCATCTTAGCTCACAGCAATGTCAAACTGTTGGGTTCAAGCAATCCTCTTCCCTTAGCCTTCCAAGTAGCTGGGACTACAGGCAACCACCACAACACTTGGCTAGTTTTTAGGGACTTTTTTTAGAGATGGGGTCTCACTCTTGGTCAGGCTGGTCTCCAGCTCATGAGCTCTGTCACAGAATAGCAAAGTGGAAAGAAAGCAATCCTGCTAACACACAGTCCTGGTGAACATTTTAAGCCTATTCCGAAGAATGTAAATTTTTGTACTTGGGCCCTTTAAACCACTGAGCAGGCTAGGCGCAGTGGCTCACTCCTGTCATCCCAGCACTTGGGGGGTCAGGTTGGGTGGATTGCCTGAGCTAAGAGTGCTAGGATTACAGGTGTGAGCCACCATGCAGACCTATTTCATTCTTTTTAATGACCAATTATAATTATGTAATGTGATATGTGAGCCAGGTGTCATGGTATATGTCAGTAATCTCATCTACTCCGTAAACTGAGATGGGAGGATTGTTTGAGTCCAGGAGTTTGTTGCCAACCTGGGTAACATACCAAGATCCCCATTTCTAAAACACACATACACGTACACATACATACACATGTAGAGAACTACATGATGCAGACTTGCCATACATTTGTTTAATTGCTTCTGGTCGTTTTGGTTGTTTATTTTTTTTTTTACAGCAACAAAATCACTGTAATTTTGTAATTGTAAACAATCCTATGATTGTTTTTTGTTGCTTTACAGCAGAACAAATTATTCCTTCACAGACCTGAAAAGTATTTTATTCATTATAATATTTTGAGGTGCATGTCATAAAGGTGTTCAACTACTGGGCCACATGGTATCATTGCTAACAAAAATGCCAGCTGTGGGCTTGATGCCTGTGCTCTGTGGTTAGGATGCCGGCCACATACACTGGGCTGACAGATTTGAACCCGGCCGGGGCTTGCTAACAACAATGACAACGACAAAAAAAAATTAGCTGGGTGTGTGGCAGGTGCCTGTGTGTCATCCCAGCTACTTGGGAGGCTAAGGCAAGAGAATCGCTTAAGTCTAAGAGTTTGAAGTAGCTGTGAGCTGTGACACAACAGCACTCTACTGAGGGCAACATAGTAAGACTCTATCTCAAAAAAAAAAAAAAGCCAACTGTGTTGGTGGCTTGGTGTTGAGGGAACACAAGACAATGAGAAGTGGTTCTTATCCTCTGACTGGAGAAGTGACAAATAACAGGATCCAGGAGCAGACGCTAAGTATTAGTGATGAAGTGTAGCAGATAGTCATTTGTGCCAAGAGTTGGTGGCATACAGTCCCCGTGAGCCAGTGCCATCTGGATGCCTCCCTGCATGTGGAGTGAGCTGGGTCTGGATGGAAGTGAAAACTTGGCTGAGTCGGGAAGGAGTGGCAGGGAGAGCGCACAGGCTGAGCAGAGGTGTGAGCTGCAAGAGCATGAACCAGTTGCTGGGTCCAGCGGTTGGAATCTTCATTGCAGATAACGTGAGATGAATTTAGAAAGCAAGATGGCACTTAGATTGATGTAGGACTTGAATTCAGACTGCACATTGCCAGCCAGGCTGAATATCATTTTAGTCATCTGATTGTGAGGTTTTTAGATAGGGGGCAATGGGCATACAAAAGATTAAACAGGATATTTATTTCTAAACCAAGTTTCAGAAAACATAGTTTAAGAACTTTAAGCCTAAAAGTAATATATATTTAGTATAAAAGGAAAAATTTAAATAAAGGATTATCCAATTATATAGAAAATGAGAGGGCTACTGGTCCCACTCTGTATTATCTATTGCTGCCTAATATTACCAAGGACATAGCTAAAGACGACACATTTATTTTCTCGCTGTTTCTGTCAGTGAGTAGTTCAAGCACAGCTTAGTTGGGTCCTCTGCAAGCTTGAAAGCAAGTTGGCCAGAGCCAAGGTCTTACCTGAAAACTCTACTGGGAATCCAGGCTTATGTGGTTGGTGGCAGCGTTCGGTCCTTGCAGGCTATTAGACTGAGGGGCTCCGTTTTTTGCTGATACTGTTTCTTGCGTCATGGGCCTCTTTGTAGAGTATCTCTCAACACAGTGGTTTGTATTGTGGTAAGTGAGCAAGGGAAAGTATCTACTAGTAAGATGGGATATTATAGCCTTGTATAATGTAATCACAGAGTGCCATGCTGTCTTTGGTAAACTCTATTAGAGACAAGTTACAGTTGCTATTAATGTTCAAGGGGATTGCACAGGGCATGATAGTAGGAGGCAGGGATTATTAGAAGACAGCTCACAGTCTATCTCCCTTCCATCCCCCCTAAAACAGTAAAAACATTCCTTAGAGTTACACCATTATTTTTTTTTTCATGTCAGATGGGTAATGTGCCGACATCGTAACAAGATTTGTGGTAGGTACATCTCATGCATGCTCATGAAAACCCACTCATCATGCTTATGAACGACAAAAGGATCTAGACTAGAGTTATCATTATTAAAAGCAAAATTTGTGGACCATTTTTCTCTGCATACACAAACGTCTATTACTAAATTAGGAGTGACAAGAGTAAAGAGTGACTTGGGATTTTTGAGCCTGAACACCTAGGAGAGAACTCTGTGCTTTGTCTTGATTCCTCCAAACAAAACCAGGCTAACCGTGAGGAAGAACATAGAGCATATGGCAACACCAATAACTCCTTGGAAATACTGATTTTCATACTGCTTTCTCCCCCCCCCCCCTCGGGCCCCATCTTTTTTAACTCCATCTGTGCTTAGAGTATATCATACTGCTTTCTAAAACAGGAATACGTCAGTTTCAGTAGTTTATCTTCTATCCTAAGAATAATTTGATCATTCCTCACTTTTTAAACCAAGCTCCCTTGAGGATTTGATTTACATATTTTCTGCCCTCTGTCTTTTAGTAACTTGTTCCCATGTTGACAAGGACTCATGATATCCTGAGTGGTTGATGTCACTTTACTGGTACCACCAGTGACAAAGGTGGTGTGTTCCAAATGAACTGTTTTCCCATTGGAGTATTGTATGCGTATTGGAATACACATCTGATTATGAGACTCAGGATTTATGTAAACTGTGGCCCACCGGGCCCTTTTGGCAACCAATGTCTCTTTCAGTTTCTTGGCCATGCTTCCATCACCATGGCACAGGAATACTGTTCTGGCATGGAGTATGATGTAAATATAGAAATGTATTGTATTTCTACTGTGAAAATAATATGGCGTTGGTGATATAATTAGAAAACATGGAAAAGTAGAAAAACTGATCTTATTTAAAGACTTGAAGCACTATAACCAAAAGGTTGCCTTGTTTCCATTCTTACAATTATAGGAAATAACATACTATTTTATATATTATACATCATTTTTATCTTGCTCACATTTCTTTTGTAAGTTTTCTTCAGCATAGTTACCCTGTGCATATTCTATTTCTTAATTCTTCCTTTTTAAATATAGAACATTTTTGCCAGTTGCATCATTTTACTCTTCCTATTAATTACCATAATATGTCATTGTTTGATTAATAAAGTGGGACACCTGGATGTTAGGATTTTGCAGGTTGTGCTACTGATATGTAGCCCCCTGGCTGTGAGATGCGTGTATTTGATTGTTCTAAGCAAACAACTGTGAGGTCAGTGACAACAGTGATGGCAAAGAATGTTTGAATTGGAGTTAATAATGGGTTTTCTCTTGTAGTGCCTCGTGGAAACACATAGGAGAGTTATGAAATATTTATTACTGTTTAATGAGCAGGAGATACTCTTAGAGAGGCTAGCTCCCTTGTTTGATGTAGTACCGCAGTAAGGTAAGTACTGCAAGAGCAGAATGAAGTACATTTCCCTTTTCAACATTTTAGAAAAAGGAATGAAAAAAACCCAACTTATTCAAATAGAAAGGGACAAGACTACAAAATTTATTTTTTCTGAAGTACTTTTGGGAATTCTGAGAAGCAGGACAGAATCTTTTCTGCTGAGAGACCAAGGAGAGAGGATTGTGCAAGGAGGTGGCATTTGAAGGATGAGCAAGACATGGTTTGCATGTGGGAGGGTCTTCCCAAGCAAGGGAACCACGTGGTGTAGACTGGGTGCACTGGTAACCTTTATTGTGCTTAATGAGGGCTCCTTTCGGATGTAGTGTGGGAAAGTTGGATAAAGTTGTGAAGTCAGGACAATAGTTTTTATATCTCTAAAAATTTATTGGGTCCAAAAGTAAAATAGTCTAGTTTGTAAGACCTTCACTAGAAAGGATTGATGTTAAGTCTGTTTATCTTTTTTATCATTTTAATTTAAAACAGTCTGTTTATCTTTTTTATCATTTTAATTTAAAACATCTTAAACATTTTATTGTCATTAAAAAGTTAGCATAAGCATTTTATTCCCATCTAGCTATTTTTTATCTACATTTGATTTGTGGTTCCGAAATTGTAGTTAATTGTGTAATTTATCAGATTTTGTCATAGGTTATTTACCATAACTGATTCATACCCTCTTTGATGCTTTTCACACCCTGTTGCTATGTTGTTGTTTTTTTCCAGCAGTGTAGGGTAAATTACTGACAGGGTTATAAACAGAAGGTATTGTTTATATAACAATGAGTTGTTACACTTCACTGAGTAGTTTATTAGGAAATCTTACTTCCTGAACTTCATGAGGCTCAGATATTCTTTTGATCTTTATTTCTTCAGATAAAAAGCAGCACCTCCTTGTCTTAGTGTTGTCATCTTGAAAAGAGCTTTTGGATGGCTTGGTGCCTGTAGCTCAAGTGGCTAGGGCACCAGCCACATACACCAGAGCTGGCAGGTTTGAATCTAGCCCCAGCCTGCCAAACAACCATGACAACTACAACAACAACAACAAAAAAAAGCCGGCGTTGTGGCAGGTGTCTGTAGTCCCAGCTACTTAGGAGGCTGAGGCAAGAGAATTGCTGGAGCCCAAGAGTTGGAGGTTGCTGTGAGCTGGGATGCACTGTACCCAGGGTGACAGCTTGAGACTCTTGTCTCAAAAAAAAGAGCTTTTGGTTTGATAAGGTTTTTGTATTAGAGACACCTGGCGGTGTCTTCTCTCCTGTGGGATTTCTCTGCTCACTTGAGTCTCTCTGATCCTTGTGTTTTTATTAATTACCATTAATATTTACCACCTCTCAGAGGCAGCTGGTTTACACAAGTGCCAAGCTTGCTCTCCTTTGGAGGGCCAGCTGTACTTGCCTTCTGCTTAACTGTGATGGTTCAAGGGTTTTGCTTTTTGGAGGAGCAGTTTTTGTCCTGCTAACCTAAACTCATTTCTTTTTGAGTGCCTTACTGGATTGGTAGTTTATCAGAACAGGCATATCTTTCTTTTAGCAGATAGTCTGGCCAGATCTTGTTGAAATCTATTTATGCACGAGGAATATATAAGTGCATTAGTAGTCAATATAGATGAAATTGAATTGGCCCAGGGAACTCTACCTAGAGTGTGTAAATTAATTGATTGGTGTCAGTCTGAGAGCTATTCCCAATATAGGTCTTAGACAATGCAACAGTCACAAAGTTCTTAGGCTAAAATAATCAGATGTTTGTTAGGGATAAATGTTACTTCTAACATACAGTTTCACAAAACTACTTAAAGGAAAGGAAAAATGTACTTTTGTGTTTAAGACAGACAAAACAGGCTGGTCAAAAAGTAGTAAGTTACCTCAGTTGATTGTTCATAATCAGATATAAATCAAACTCCTTGTTCTACTTTTTTTCTCCTTCTCACTACTGCACTTGACTAGTTCTTTCTTCTAGTCCTTTCTTTCTTTTGACAAAGTCTCACTCTGTTGCCTAGGCTAGAGTGCTGTGGTATCAGCCTAGCTCACTACAACCTCAAACTCCTAGGCTCTTACCTCAGCCTCCCAAGTAGGTGGGACCACAGGCTCCTACCACAACACCCGGCTAATTTTTCTGTTTTTAGTAAAGATGGGGTCTCGCTCTGACTCAGGCCGATCTCAAACTCCTGAACTCAAGAGATCTCTCGCCTTAGCCTGCCAGAGTGCTAGGACTATAGGCATAAGCCACTGCACCTGACCCTTGACTAGTTTTTAAAATAGACAAAATAGTGTTTGAGACTTTGGTTAACCAAGCTTAATGTTATCCTGTATTGTATAATGTGAGTATTAACCCTTCCCCCCATACAAAAATCTTTTGGCTTCCTTAGTAAAAGATATTCCAAATGTTCCAAAAGTTGGGTGTAATAATCCCACTGAATTACAAAGGGCCATAATTAGGGATCTTGTGGTTGTCTTATTAGTGTTGTCATCTTGAAAAGAGACTTCACACTTTTCCAACAGCGCAGGGTAAATTCTTGAACAGCTTATAAACAGAAGATATTGTTTATATAACAGTGAGTTATACTTGACTGAGTAGAATTTATTAGGAAATCTTATTTCCTGAATTTCCATGATTGAAAATTCACACTTTTGGCGGCGCCTGTAGCTCAGTAGCCAGGTTCAAACTGGTGGGTTAGAACCTGGCCTGGACTGCTAAACAACAATAATTGCAACAACAAAAAAATAGCCGGCCACTGTGGCGGGTGCCTGTAGTCCCAGCTACTTGGGAGGCTGAGGCAAGAGAATCACTTAAGTCCAAGAGTTTGAGGTTGCTGTGAACTGTGACGCCACGGCACCCTACCCAGGGCGACAGCTTGAGATTCTGTCTCAAAAAAAAAGAGAAAAAAAAAAGAAAAGGAAAGAAAATTCACACTTTTACAAGCAAACAAAATTGAGTGCTTATAGGGTGATGTTTCTCCCAATCAGGGCATATGATGACTGGCTGAAATATTTTACATTTGTCTGATAATTATAATAGGTATCTCCAGCTACATTGCAGAAATGTGGCTGCTTAGGATGTATTTTGTACTTGAAGTAATACTGGCTTCCATTTATTTGCTTTGTGCCAAATAATCTCTCTCTCTCCAATTCTTTGAAATAGGTGGTTTTCTTCCCCTTTGTAGGGAAGAAGCTGGATGATCAGACTAACTTTCACTGCTCATTTATGCTGCTAATGAAGGGTAAAGCTAGGATTTAAAGATGGCCTATATACCATACTGCCTCTGGCATGAACATGCAGTGAGTCTAGGGGGTGGTGGGGACTTATGCTTATGAGCAGGTTAGTTCGTGTTCGTAAGTTCTATTTGCAATATTTCCAAAATAATATTGTACACTAATAATAGTATCTACTGGGCATTTATTATGTGCCATGCACTTTTCTAGAGACTTTGCATGTAATTAATTTTCTCACAACTCAGTGAAGTGGTTGATGTAATCGTCTCATCTTGCACATGAGGAAACTGACAGAGGGGGAATAAGCAGAAGAGCCAGGATTTTGAAAGAGTCTGTCCAGCTGCAGAGCCCACACTTTCAGCTGCTGTGCTGGTTTTTTGTAGATGACCATTGAGTGTACACAGGATGCAAAGTTTCAGAATAGAGAGAATGGTAATTCTTCATGGAATTTGTTTAAATTCCTCATTATTTCTAACTCTTAAAATGTTTAATCCAGAGATGTTTATGTTTTCGGTATTCTATTAATACTTTTCCATTATAAACATATTTATCACAAAATAGGGCTTCCAGCCCAAGGATGGCTGAGATTATAGCTGCATATAGCTGCAGTTGACCACTGACACCCTCAGGTAGTGGCAGGTAGTGCTGATGTCCTCTGACCTTGCACTTTAACTTTGTTCACTCAGTGGTAAGTGGAGGTGTCTGTATTGAATTTTGAAACTTAAAACTTTGAGTTTTAAATTGAACTGTATGATTGACCAATATTTAGCCTTTTTAACCTACAAAAATGGCAAGTTTATGTGGTTCAACCCCATAGTAGGCCCAAGAGAAGGAAATTCCAGAGAAACTATTTGTTTTTTATTTTAAGAAAGAATTTCGGGATACGTTAGAAGTATTTTTGTTTTGTTTGAGATAGTCTCACTCTGTCACCCCTGGTAGAGTGCCATGGTGTTAGCCTAGCTCACAGCAACCTCATACCCTGGGGTTCAAGCAATCCTCCTATCTCAGCCTCCCAAATAGCTAGAACATAGGTGCCTAACACAATGCACAGCAAACAAAATTTATTTTTCTATTTTTAGTAGAGACAGAGTCTTGCTCTTGCTCAGGCTGGTTTTGAACTCTTTTTTTTTTTTAAGAGACAGAGTCTCACTTCATCACCCTTGGTGCCACAGCTCACAGTAACCTCCAACTCTTGGGCTTAGGCAATTCTTCTGCCTCAGTCTCCCAAGCAGCTGGGACCACAGGCGGCCACCACAATACCTGGCTATTTTTTGTTGCAGTTTGGCTGGGGCCAGTTTTGAACCCGCCACCTTTGATATATGGGGCCGGCGCCCTACTCACTGAGTCATAGGCGCCACCCCAGTTTTGAACTCTTTAGCCGAAAAGATCCTCCAGTCTCTGTCTCCCAGAGTGCTAGGATTATAGGCGTGAGCCACTGTGCCTGGCCTATATATTAGAAGTTTTAGTTTTGAATTTTTCCACCGATATGCTTTTCCCTAACTGACTTGGTTTCAATTTTCAATTTTTTTTTGCAGTTTTTGGCCTGGGCTAGGTTTGAACCTGCCATCTCCGGCATATGGGGCTGGCGCCCTACTCCTTTGAACCACAGGTGCCACCCGCCTAACTGACTTGGAACTTCTTTCTTATATCTTGTCATGGGTAGAAAGTAACTTTAAGGTGTTCTGCTATTTACTAGCATCCCTGACATCATCCAACCTGATTTTGAAATGTAGAGTATTATTTAGATTGAATTTAAGAAATTTAAAATTCCATCTTATTATAGGATAGTACTTGAAAATATAATTATAGGCTTGGTGCTTGTAGCATAGTGGTTACGATGCCAATCGCATACACCAAGGATGGTGGGTTCCAACCTGGCCCGGGCCAGCTAAACAACTGCAACAATAGCCAGGAGTTGTGGCAGGTGCCTGTAGTCCCAGAGCTACTTGGGAGGCTGAGGCAAGAGAATTGCTTAGGCCCGAGAGTTTGAGGTTGCTATGAGCTGTGACACCATGGCACTCTACCCAGGGCAACATAGTGAGACTCTGTCTCAAAAAAAAAAAAAAAAAAAGAAAGAAAGAAACAAAATATAATAATAATACTTAACAAAGTTTAGCACATTACCTATTCCTAATGGAAATTGTATCATTGCATTCAGAAAAAATTTGATTTCACTCAAGAGGGGTCCATTCACGATATACTGGGGTGACCAGATCTATAGAGTAGAATGACTCAAGTGTAAAGGGATTTGTTTCACTGGGGTAAGGACATTTTGAAGGTACTTCTCAATTAATGGAGTTTGTAACATATAGGAAGTCTTTGTGGCAGCTTTATTTCTTGTCTTTGGTGCATAACAGACTATTGCTTTCTGCTTATTTGGTTTTTGGAAGGTCACGGTTTTATTGTGTCTTGAATTTTGGTTGAGTACTGAGTCCTTCTCTTGCCTTTTAACTCTTTATTTTTATTTATTTTTTTTGCAGTTTCTGGATCCTGTTTGTTTTGCTTTTGTTATTTTTAATTGGTACATAATAATTATACATACAGAAGGCACCAAAAATGTATATACGTTTTGAGAAAGGACAAAACTGTATTAAAATTATAATACTTAATATATACCAATAACATTTATTATCTTATATATTGTATCTTGTGTATCTCGTAATTGGAAAAGTCAAATGTGACTTGAATGTTACAGTTTTAAAACAGTTTTTTCATGGCTTACGCCTGTAATCCTAACACTCTGGGAGGCCAAGGCAGGTGGATTGCCCTGAGCTCACAGGTTCGAGACCAGCCTGAGCCAGAGCAAGACCCTGTCTCTATAAATAGCCGGATGTTGTGGTGGGCACCTACAGTCCCAGCTACTTGGGAGGCTAAAAGAAGAGAGTCGCTTGAGCCCAAGAGTTTGAGGTTGCTGTGAGCTGTGACGCCCCAGCACTCTACTGAGGGTGACAAACTAAGACTTTGTCTCAACAAACAAAACACACACTGAGTTTTTTCCCTAAAATGTGTATACATTTTTTGGTCACCCTCTTTATTTATGAAGTACAGTGTATATTTCAAGATATGTATTATACTGGGTGTAATGATCAAATTAAGGTAGTGTGCACATCCATCACTTACTTCAAACATTTATAATTTCTTTGTGTTGGGAACATTCAAAATCTGCTCTATATCAGTGTGGGCAACAGAGCAAGACTCCGTCTCTACCAAAAAAACTAAAAATTAGCTAGGTATAGTAAGTAGGGCACAATTGTAGTCCTAAGAGGCTGAGGTATGAGAATCACTTGGGCCCTGGTGTTGGAAGTTGCAGTGAGCTTTGATTATGCCACTGTACTCCAGGTTGGGTGACAGGACAAGACCTGTGTCAAACACACACAAATATGTGCGTAGACACACGTTTTTCTGGTTACTATTTAAAAATACACAATAAATTGTTGTTAGAGTCATCCTATAATGCTGTAGAACACTAGAATTTATTCCTCCTATTCTAGATTCTTTTGATCAAAGTACATGGTAAAGTAAAGTACCTGGTGAAATCTCAAAGGCTCAATTCTAAATCCTTTGTAACAGCTATACTCTTTTTTGTGCAAAACTGTTACAAAATCTCTTAGGTTTCATAAAGGAATCCTGTGGAGTATTTCCAAGTTCTCTCCACACAGGTTACCAGGCTGATGGTGAATATGAGTCTGATCCAACTCATGAGTAATAAGAGCTGGCTTGAGATCCTTGATTTTCATTAAGAATTTTTCCTATCTTCCCCCAAGGTCTGCGAAACCCTGGGAATGCATATAACTGTTTTATTTTATTTATTTATTTATTTATTTTTATTTTCAGCTTGCATGTTCATTCTTCATTTGAAGTACTTTTTTTTTTCTTCTTTTTTTAAATGTTCTTCCTCTGGAGATGCTCTGTCCCCTTGCCTCCCCAGTAGCTGGGATTACAGACGTCCACCACAACGTCTGGCTGTTTCTGATGTTAGTAGAGACAGGGTCTTACTCTGGTTCACTGCTGCTCATACTGGTCTCGAGCCTCTGAGCTCAGCCAATCCACCCGCCTCGGCCTCCCACAGCACTGGGACTACAGGCGTGAGCCACCATGCCCAGCCCATAACAATCTCAGGTAAAATGACAGAGACTAAACTGTGATTCATCTTTAAAAGAAGAGATCAACATGTTTATTTAAAACAGTTTTTGATTTTCATTTTTTCCAGACTGTAATTGCTGTCTGTTGTAATGGCTTCTGTTGGGTTTCTCAGACTGTATACATATGCTTCTCTTTCACTTTCTGTCGCATGTTTTGTAATAACTAGGATAAACACAAAAGATCTTTGCTTTTGTTTTCATTTTTTTCAGTAACCAATGCTTTTAAGAAAGTAGATGACTTTGTGACATCTAACACACCAGCTGTCGACCTAGACCACAAATTTAGATGCAAGGTTGTGGACTGCTTAAAATTTTTCCGCAAAGCCAAACTTTTGCACTATCATATGAAGTATTTCCACGGGATGGAAAAGTCACCAGAGCCAGAGGAGAGCCCAGGAAAGAGACATGTCCAAACCAGGGGCTCTTCAGCTTCAGACAAGGCCGGCCAGGAGAGCCTGACCAGGAAGCGGGTCTCTGCCAGTTCCCCAAGTGAGTATCCAGGTTTTGCATTGTGTCATGGAGGGCTCTGCTGTTTGGGTCGCAGGACTTACATTTTCTGCACAGAAAGAAGCCATTAGGTTGGTCTGGTCCGGGTAAATCCCACAAGACTGAAAATAATAAGTCATCTTCAGGAGTTGCATCGTGGAGCTGTGGCCCTCCTGGAGTGCTTAACCCTGAGAGTCACCTTTAGAAAGTTATGCAGCCTCTGAGGCTTTGCTGCTTTTAGTGTGAGCAGGGACAGTCAAGCAAAGGGAGCTCCTTCAGAAGCCAGCAGGAACAGAACAGCACAGGTGCTGTCATTCTGCCCTCCCCAACCCGTGCCCCTTCTCTGCCAGCAGGACACGAGAACTGAGAATTGATACGTGATTCTACTGCTAAGTCCAAATGTAAATCGTATTTCATCTTAATTACAACTAAAGATACGTGTTTTCTAACAGCATTACATATTTTCTAAAACAATAATGTATTTTCTGTTTATTTTGTATAGAAATTACAATGGTGGTAGTATAGGTGACCATGAAAATCTCATATCTTACTACAGAGAACCCTTTTGGAAATTTCTTCTAAAACTTACAAAAATTAAAAAATTACATGTTTCTATGGGAATTTCAGAATTATTTAATTTCCAGTAAATTCTGTAATCTGCCCAATTGTTTTTACTTGAAATTATAATAACACTATTTTTGGCTTATAGCTTTTCTTTTAAGATATGTAGGTTTTAAATGGTATATAGAACTTCTAGGACATCTCATAGTGTTTCCAGTTTCAGGACAGTGGGGAAGGACCATGTAAACTCAGTGATGCTGTGAAGACATAATGCATCTAGGTCAAGGTGGAGCTTTTTAGTCCTATGTGCTGTATTACTCATTAGAAATAGAGTATGAGCGACATAATTTAAAGCTTTCTCGCAGTCGCTTTGAAAAAATGTAAAAAGAAAGAGGGGAAATTATTTTTTTCCTAGACTATTATTCTCAGTCAAGATTTTTTTTTAAACAGTCTCACTTTGTCACCTCTTTTTTGAGACAGAGTCTCACTTTGTCACCTTTTGGTAGAGTGCCTTAGTGTTATAGCTCACAGCAACCTCAAACTCTTGGTCTCAAGCAATTCTCTTGCCTCAGCCTCTCAAGTCGCTGGGACTACAGGTGGCCGCCACAAGGATCTTGTCTGGCTTAGGCAGGTCTGGAACCTGTGAGCTCGGGCAGTCCACACACCTCAGCCTCCCAGCGTGCTAGGATTATAGGTGTGAGCCAACATGGCCGGCCTCTTTTTTTCCTTTTTTTTTTTTTTTTGTTTGAGACAGAGTCTCACTATGTCACCCTTGGTAGAGTGCCATGGCGTCACAGCTCACAGCAACCTCCAATTCTTGGGTTTAAGCAATTCTCTTGCCTCGGCCTCCCACACAACTGAGACTATAGGCGCCCACCACAGTGCCCGGCTATTTTTTGTTGCAGTTGTCATTGTTGCCTTAGCTGGCCTGGGCTAGGTTCAAACCTGCCAACCTTGGTGTATGTGGCTGCCACTGTAACCATTGTGCTAAGGGTGCCAAACCCCTCTTTTTTTCTTTCTTTCTTTCTTTTTTTTTTTTAATTTATTTTTATTTTTTGAGACAGAGCCTCAAGCTGTTGCCTTGGGTAGAGTACTGTGGCATCACAGCTCACAGCAACCTCAAACTCCTGGGCTCAAGTGATTCTCCTGCCTCCGCCTCCCAAGTAGCTGGGACCACAGGTGCCTGCCACAACGCCTGGCCATTTTTTTGTTTGCAGCCGTCATTGTGTTGTTCAGCAGGCCCAGGCTGGATTTGAACCCACCAGCTCAGGTGTATGTGGTTGGCGCCTTCGCTGCTTGAGCCACAGGTGCCAAGCCACCTCTTTTTTTTCTTTTTCTTTTTCTTTTCTTTTTTTTAATTAATATTAAATCATAGCTGTGTACATTAATGCGATCATGGGGCACCATACACTGGTTTTATAAACAGTTTGACACATTTTCATCACACTGGTTAACATTGACTTCCTGGCATTTTTTAAGTTATTGTATTAAGACAATTATATTCTACATTTACTAAGTTTCACATGTACCCCTCTTTTTTTTTCTTAAAGAAGAGGGTCTCACTCTATCATTGAGGCTAGAGTGCAGTGGTTATTCACAGCTCACTGTAGCCTTGAACTTCTGGGCTCAAGTGATCCTGCCTTAGCCTCCTGAGTAGTTGGAATTATAGGTACAGGCCATTGTGCCTGGCTTGTAAATTAATTTTAATATGTTTTAACTTAGTATATTCAAAATACCCTCATTTCAACATGTACTGGTAATATAAAAATCATGAATGCACTATTTCATACTCCTTTTCTTATACTAAATCTTTAAAATTCAGTAAGTATTTTATAATTAATGAACATTTCAGTTTAGACTAGCTGCATTTCACATGTTCAGCTGCATGTGGCTAGTGGCCACTGAATTTATTAGACTGTGTGGCTTTGTTACTCTCAACAGTAGGCAAGCTAGCTGTGCACTTGGTGCACTGAGCTAAAAGGAACAGCTTAAGGAAGACTAGTTGGCCATTTACCACCTAGGAAGAGACTCCTGGGTGGGGTTTCCTGTTCCTGCAGGGCAGGGCAGGGCAGGGTACCACTTGAGTGGCTTTATCAGAGTCCTGCTCAGGTACCTTCTAGGAGCTGGATGTTTCTCAGAGTAGGCTATGTGAACCAGGTTGTAGTAGACTAGTGCCCAAGTCCAGTGCCAATTATATCTTTAAAATGAAGCCCACAGCTATAAAAACTTCGAAAATGAGGCCAGGCACAGTGGCTCACGCCTATAATCTTAACACTCTAGGAGGCTGAGGCGGGTGGATTGCCTGAGCTCCCAGGTTCGAGACTAGCCTGAGCCAGAGCGAGACCTTGTCTCTAAAAGTAGCCTGATGTTGTGGTAGGCACCTGTAGTCCTAGCGCCTCTGGATGCTGAGGCAAGAGAATCGCTTGAGCCCAAGAGTTTGAGGTTGCTGTGAGCTATGATGCCATAGCACTCTACCAAAGATGACAAAGTGAGATTTTATCTCAAAACAAAACAAACAACTTCTAAAATATTTAGTATATGTACAAATATTTGTTAAATAAATGAATTGAAATCGTGGCTAATAATATGATTTTAGCCAAGAGAATGTTAAAAAATGAGGTTTTTTGTTTTTTTTTTGTTTGAAGAAGCTTTTTTTCCCTAGGATCAGTAGAAAGTAAAAAAACTTGTTAACCTTCATGATGTTCGAAAGGCATCTGACTGTTTTGCTAATCAAGTTTCTTTGGGCCTTGGTTTCTTATTTTTAAAATGAATGTTTTTGCAAATTGCTTTAAGTTCTTTTGTAGATTTTTTTATTTTTATTTTTTGGAGACAGGGTCTCACTCTTTAGCCCAGGCTGGAGTGTGCAGGGGCATGATGTTAGATTATTGCACCCCTCAACTGCTGGGCTCATGAAGTTCTCAGCCCAGCACTGAATTATTCATTTTACAATGGTTATTTTTTTGGGGAGGAGACAAAGCCTCAAAGCTGTCACCCTGGGTAGAGTGCCATGGTGTCACAGCTCACAGTAACCTCCAACTCCTGAGCTTAAGTGATTCTCTTGCCTCAGCCTCCCTAGTAGCTGGGACTATAGGCACCTGCCACAACGCCTGGCTATTTTTTGGTTGCAGCCATCATTGATGTTTGGCAGGCCCAGGGTGGATTTGAACCCGTCAGCTCTGGTGTATATGGCTGGTGCCTTAGCCGCTTGAGCTACAAGTGCTGAGCCACAATGGTTACTTTTAAGTCTTCTGAATTGTGCCTCAATTTAAAAAAAAAAAAAGGAAACAAAATCTTGATGCCAAGGCCACATCTTAGGCCAATTAAAGCAGAATCTTTGTGGAGTGGGCCTCAGACATTCAGTTTTTTTTTTTTTTTTTTAAACAAGCTCCCCGGGTGATTCCAGTATGTAGCCAAGTTGAAGAGCAAAGATCCGGGCAGGGGCATCTGGCCTTTTTTTTCCTCTGCCACACATTGGAAGAGTAAGAGTTGTCTTTGGATAACACATTAAATACACAAATACAACCAAAAGCTGATTAGCCAAAAAAAAAAAAAAAGGTCTGTGCATACCTTTTATGATATTGGATACCCCAGATAGACAAAAAAGTCCTCTCAAATTCACCATGAGGTTGCAGGTTGAACACTCCTGATACAGTTTTGCAACCTTTTCCATAAAGGGCCAGATATATTTTTAGCTTTGAGGGCCAGAAAGTCTCCGCCCTTACTATTCAATTCTGCTATTGTAGTGTAAAGCAGCCCTAGACCACATGTAAGGAGACAGCATGGCGTGTTTCACTAGATCTGAGTGCTGACCAGGATCTTTCTAAAGGCTGAGTGTGGGAGGAGTGGCTCTACCTTGGGCAGCCAGCACCTGAACCCTCAGGGGAAGCTGAGCTACTGGCCCACTGCCTGTTCCAGTTCTTTGAACATACGTAATTACTGAAGAATAAATCTCCCAGCATTGAAAACAAAATATTAAAATGCCAACACTTGTGTTTAATTCTAGCTGCAAAAGATAAGGAAAAGAATAAAGAAAAGAAATTCAAAGAGTTTGTGAGAGTGAAGCCAAAGAAGAAAAAGAAAAAGAAAAAGAAAACCAAGCCTGGTAATTCTTCTGATGGTTTGTTAGGTTTCCATATCACGGTGGGGCGGGGTTTTTCTGCCAGGATGGTCTCTGAGCCTGCACTGAGCATAGGAACCAGCTGGCCTTTACAACAGGGATCAGCCTAGCATGGGCCCTGGCAGGGGAAGAGCCCACTCATCAGGTGTTACAAGGCCCGATTGGCATTTAAAAGCCCTCTCACTGACTGCATTGGCCAGTGTGCCCTGTCACAGGTTGATATATGTATAGGAAGGCATCAAAGTGTAAGTGGATGTACAAGTGAATGACTGTATTTGTTCACACATATAACTCTTACATACACATTTTTAAATGTTCTCACGAAAGGAGTCACTTCTAGAAAAATACATGACTAGTCCCTACAAAAATGTTTAGAAAATCAGTGTTCCAACCTCGGGAATTAAAGAGATGCTACGTTTTATTCTTAGTGTATCTTCTGGCTTAGAAAAGCAATTTTATCAGGAAAAAGAGGAGTGGGGTGATGATGAGGTGTTTAGGTTTGAAAGCCTTGGCGGTAGCTGCAAGTATTAATCCCTAAATTTCCCTCTATACCTCTTTGTAGTTGAATTATCCCTGATGCCTTGAGCTATTTGGCTTCTTGGTTGGTGGATGGGATTGATTTTTTTTTTTTTTTAATGCTCTGACAATATCAGGTGTCTCTCATTGCTTCCTGATTCTATTGCCCAGATTGTCCTTGCAATGAGGAGATCAGTGATACCTCACAGGAACCTTCTCCACCCAAGGCATTTGCTGTTACCAGGTGTGGGTCCTCACACAAGCCTGGGGTCCATATGAGCCCACAGCTCCATGGCTCAGAATCTGGAAACCACAAAGGGAAAGTAAAAGCATCTGGTAAGGAGGCTCTCTCCTGGGCTGATCATTTTTTGGCAAGTATAGGCCCAGACCTTCACAATAAAGCGAGTATCGCAATAAAGCAAGTCTCACAAATTTGTGGTTTCTCAGTGCATGTGAAAGTGAAGTTTACATTATACTGTACTATTAAGTGCACGGTGGCATTATGTCTAAAAAAATGCACATACTGTAATTCAAAAAATATTTAAAATTTTTTAAAAATTTTTTCTTGAGACAGAGTATTACTTTGTCACCCTGGGCAACAAACTCAGGGTAGTGTCATAGCTTACAGCAACCTCTAACTCTTACACTCAAGCAACCTCTTGCCTCAGCCTCCCGAGTAGTTGAGACAACTACAGGTGTGTGCAACAAAGCCTAGCTAGTTTGTTTTTGTTTTTGATTTTAGAGGCTGATCTTACTCTTGCTTAGGCTGGTCTTGAACTCGTGAGTTCAAGCAGTCCATCCGCCTGAACCTCCCAGAGTGCTAGGATTATAGGCACGAGCTACCACACTCTGCCTAAAAAGACTTTTGCTAAGAAATTCTAACACAGACTCAAAGTGAGCACAAACTGTTGGACAAGTGGTGTTGACAGACTTGCTGGACACAAAAACCTTTAATTTATAAAAAACAGTAACTTTGAAGCACAATAAAGCAAAGTGCAATATAATGAGATATGCCTGTAATTAGAAAAGTAGTATAGACTAAGCATTAGTAAAAGCCTTGATTATAATGAATCAGACACTAAGATTTAATGATTCTGGTTCTTATGGTTCCTGGACTCTTCCCCTTCCTTACACACTGCCTACAGAGCTTGAAAGATGACTCTGGGGGCCAGGTGCAGTGGCTCATGTCTATAATCTTAGCACTCTTGGAGGCTGAAGCATGTGGATTGATTGCTTGAGCTCAGGAGTTTAAGGCCAACCTGAGCAAGAGTTGAGACTGTGTCTCTAAAAAACAGCTGAGCATTGTGGCGGGCGCCTGTAGTCCCAGCTACTGGAAAGGCTGAGGCAAGAGGATAGCTTGAGCCCAAGAGTCTGAGGTTGCTGTGAGCTATGACACCATGGCACTCTACCGAGGGCAACAAAATGAGACTCTGTCTCAAAAGAAAATAAAAACAAAATAAAAATAAAGGTGGCTCTGGGTACAGAATGACTGTAAGCCAGGTCCTTGCTCCACGAGGTGAGGCTGAGGATGTTAGAGTTGTAGGGATGATGTCTATGTGGTTATAGGGCATTATACTGTATATCCTCGAGTATAAGCCGAGTTTTTCCGGCACAAAATTTGTGCCGAGAAAAAACCCGAACTCGGCTTATACTCGGGTCATACAGGTTATTTGATTCGGCAATTATGATTTAGCTTGATTACCTGTTAAGCTGCGGTTTTCTGCACTTTATTTAAAGTTTTAAAGTTGTTGTTGCTAGTTTGCAGTTTTTCTTTAGCAATAAATATTGAAAAGCATTTAACCTACTGACTCCTCAATTATTGTAATTGTTTTGGGTATATATTTTTATTTTTGAAATTTACCAGTGGCTGCTGCATTTTCCACCTGGGCTTATACTCGAGTCACTAAGTTTTCCCAGTTTAGGGTAAAATTGAGGGGGTCGGCTTATACTCGAGTATATGCAGTAGTTCCTTTGCTAGTGAGCTCTATATCCTTGAGCAGCCACTGACCTAGGGCTTCATTCTCTCAGTGAAATGAAGAAATGGAGTTCAGTTCATTGCCAGGCAGCATACTTTGTTGGGCTGTTACTAAATGACAGGCCCAAGTCAGTGTCACTGTCCCTCAGCCTTGAGAGGTTTGTGGAGGAGTGAGTCTTTAAGGTCATTTTTCATGCTTGGCAATCTAGAGCTTTTAAGATTTTATAACTTGAATTAATATAGAGACTGCTGTTTTCTCTCTTCTCCCAGAGGAGGATAATTTGAGTGAGTCCTCTTCTGAGAGCTTTCTTTGGAGTGACGAGGAGTACAGCCAAGATATTGATGTGACGACCAACCCAGATGAGGAACTTGATGGGGATGACCGCTATGATTTTGAGGTGGTCCGTTGCATATGTGAGGTCCAGGAGGAAAATGACTTCATGATTCAGGTGGGTAGAGCTTCTAGGAAACAGGTCTAAAGAAGCACAAATTGGTCCTTTTTAGAGGGAATTTTCAGGCCAGCAACAATGGCAAGTTGCGTCAGCAGCTCCAGAGAAATAGTTTTAACAATGGCAGACTGAGCTCTGCTTTTTGGTTTGTCTTCCTTAAGATTCCAGACTGCCATAAAGAGCCTATTAATAGACTAAAAGAGTGCTTGAAGAATCGTTGGGCCTAAACCTCTCATGGTTTGCTTGAGGCAACTGGTACCCACAAATGGGAAGGGTCTTGCCTCTTGTCATGAAGTAAGGAGTTGAATAGCAGGGACTCAAATCTTTGGGGTGGCAGTTTAATCTTCCTATGGGCCTGTATCTTCTCTTTGAGGTAAATTTTCTGTAAAAGTAATGGAGGCTGATTTTGTTACTTCTGCTTCTTTTTCTTTATTTTCCTGACATTTGTATCTGTCATCTCCATCTTTAAGTTGTGCCTGTGAGGAGGGACCTTCCTTTCTGCTTGGAGCACCCATCAATGGCCAGCCTGTGGCCCCTCCCTTACTATCTATTGTAGTTTTGGTTGGGGTGGCTGCTGTCTGGCTGATTTTAAGATACGGCATACATTCTTTGGGTGTCTTGGCAACTGTCCAGCTGGTTTGGGAATCTGAGTTTTTAAAAAGTCATGGTTATATTGGTTGATATCCTTTTAAGGGCAAATGCTAATATTGGGAAAATAGTCTGGGTCCTGGAACCCAGAGGTAGGGATGTAGCCAGGCTCAGGAACTTAGAATTCTATCAGAAAGGGCTTGGTCTACCTCATTTCCTGCTGTTTTCTGGAGTCCATTTTTTTTTTTTTTTCTTTTTACTACTTACTTTCTTTAAAAATGTAAAACGTCACTTGTGACCCATTTTCCTCTCTCCAGTTTTACATTTTTATGTTCAAGAGACAAGCTAGCCTTAGGTTGTAATCTCAGTCCAAGTCGCTTTTCCTGGTCAGGAAATCCAGCAGGTTCAGATCAGATATTAGCCTTTGAAACAGTCTCCTGGGGCCAGAGGGGAAAGAGGTTTGTTATGCGTCAGATACTCACCCTAGCTCTACTTATCTGGTCTGGTGATGATAGAGGTTGGGGATTGTGGGCTGGGTCACATGGTCCAAAAAGATTGCCTGGGACCCACCTCTGTTACTGTGTGAATGGGATTGGAAGTTCCCAGTAAAAAGGGTGGCTGCCCACCACCTAGTAAGAATCTTTGTAAACTATTGAGATTAGGAGGAAAAGGCCCAGACCCCTTGGCTTGCTTTCTTTCTCCGTTAGAATATTATTTCCTTACCCCGTTGCCTTGATATGACATTGATTTTTTTTTTTTTTTTTGAAATTCACTTTTGGATCTTGACATAGTATACAGTTGACTTATGCCTCTTATCTTTGAATTCATCTTCAACAATCCCCTTTCCTTTTTTTTTCTTTTTTTTTTTAAACATCAGGACTTTGCCATAGTTCTTTGAATTTTCAGAAGGACCAGACAATGAATTGGCCTGCTTGCTTTTTTACTTTCATTTTTCCAGTGCTTCCCCCCCCCACTTTTATTTTGAAATAATTACAGATTTGTAGCAGGATGCAAAGAAATATACGAGAAGTCTCATGAACTCCTCTACCAGTCCCTCTCCCATGCCAGCAGCACACACAATCATAGTACAGTATCAAAACCAAGAGACCAGTTGACATTAGCACAATCTGTAGAGCTTATTTAGATTTTACCTGTTATATACATGTATTCATTTGTGTGTGCAGTTTTGTTGCAAGTGTAGCCTTGTGTAACTACTCCCACAATCAAGATATTCAGATGTCCTATTACTATAGACACCTTCATGTTTTCCTGGAGCCATCCCTGTCCCTTTCTCTTTCATCCCTAGACCCTGGAAACCACTAAACTGTTTTCCATCTCTATAATTACATAATTTTATGTTTATTGGCTAATGGAATCATGTGGTATGGCTCTGCTTGAGAGTGACTTTTTTCACTCAGTATACTTCCCTTGGGATTCATTCAAGTAGTTGTATGTTTCAATAGTTTATTCCCTTTTATTGCCAAGTAGTATTCCATAGTATAGGTGTACTACAGTAGTGCTGTTTTTGTTAATAGTAGCAACTGTATATAGTTGAATAGTGATTTAAAGTTTCTAGAGTGTATGCGTAAATACCATTTCACCTCTAACAAGGCTGATTCAAGTCATTTATTTGGGGAAAAAAAATTACAATTACAGAGATGTGATTTGCTCATGGTTTTAGAACCATTAAATGAATTATTAAGTTACGATTTGAACTCAACACTCAGTCAAGGACTGTTTTCCCTACACTGCCTTTGCTATGGGGGATTTATATTTACAGTGAGAAAGAGTGAGAAGTTAAACACAGTTGCTTTGGAAACAATGGCACTGTCTAGGCTGGCTGACCAACCCTTTACCACCACAACCAGTATGTACCCATACAACATTTATTTTTATTTTTTATTTTTTTGTAGAGACAGAGTCTCACTTTATTGCCCTCAGAGTGCTGTGGCGTCACATTGCTCACAGCAACCTCCAACTCCTGGGCTTAGGTGATTCTCTTGCCTCAGCCTCCCCAATAGCTGGGACCACAGGTGCCTGCAACAATGCCCGGCTATTTTTTTGTTGCAGTTGAACCAGGGCTGGGTTTGAACCCACCACCCTCAGTATATGGGGCTGGCACCCTATCCACTGAATCACAGGTGTTGCCCTACCTACATAACATTTAATGTTGAGGGCGGCTCCTATGGCTCAGTGAGTAGGGCGCTGGCCCCATATGCCGAGGTTGCAGGTTCAAACCCAGCCCTGGCCAAACTGCAACAAAAAAATAGCCGGGCGTTGTGGTGGGTGCCTGTAGTCCCAGCTACTCGGGAGGCTGAGGCAAGAGAATTGCTTAACCCCAGGAGCTGGAGGTTGCTGTGAGCTGTGTGATGCACAGCACTCTACCAAAGGGCCATAAAGTGAGACTCTGTCTCTATAAAAAAAAAAAAAAAAAACAAACAAAAAACATTTAATGTTGAGAGCATATCTTCCTTTTTTGAATAGCCTCATAGTAACCTTTCGGATTCAGGGGCACATGAATGGTCTCAAATAGTACTTGATATTTACTACTGTTAGTATACCTTGATTCAGTGCTTTTTAAACTATTTTTAAACATAAGAACCCATTTTTCATAATTCTTTCATAGAACCCCCAAAGCATATAACAAGTAAAAGCAGTAGGGTATTTATTTATTCAAGCCAGTCTCCTCTGTTACCCTAGGGTTGAGTGCCCTGGTGTCATCATAGCTCACAGCAATTTCGAACTCTTGGGCTTGGCCTCCGAGTAGCTGGGACTATAGGCACCCTCCACAACACCTGGCTAGTTTTCTGTTTTTAGTAGAGAGTGGGGTATCACTCTTGCTCAGCCTGGTCTCCAACTCCATCATAGCTCACTGCAACCTCAAACTCTTGCCTCAGCCGCCCAAGTAGCTGGGACTATAGGCATCCTCCACAACATCTGGCTAGTTTTTCTGTTTTTAGTAGAGATGGGGTATCACTCTTTTTCAGACTGGTCTCCAACTCCTGAGGTCAAGCAATGTACCCTCCTCAGCTTCCCAAAGTGCTAGGATTATAGACATGAGCTACCACACCCAGGTACCATTGACTTTTCTGTAAGTAACAAGGATCATAGGGTGTTTGACAGTAAAATTTGATGTGCCGTTATTTTCTAGATAAAGAATCTAGGTTTGGAGCAGTTGGGGGGGGGGGGGGGACACCAGCTATTACCTAATAGGAGCTCACTTAATGTCCTCCTTCCCTGGCTCCACCATGGCCTTCCTCCCAGCTCTCTACAGGGCTTGTGTCTGGGATAGTGGTGTTGAGCTCATTTTAAAGCTCCTTGGCTTTTGTTCTCTGCTGTCCACTTGAACCAAGAATGGCCAGTTGGTTTTGCATTATGAGCAAGTTTCTCTTGTTGTCATTATGAACAGTGACTTTCACATGAGGCATAAATTTAGAGGGAGCCAACTGGAACAAATGTGATTTAAACTTTTTTGTTGTTATTGTTGAGACAGAGTATTGCTGTAACACCCAGGCTAGAATGCAGTGGCATGATCAGAGCTAACTGCAACCTCAAACTTGTGGGTTCAGGTAATCCTCTGATCATGGGTATAACCATGCTCAAGTAAGGTTGGTTTGTTTGTTTGTTTGTTTGTTTGTTTTTAAAGACAGAGTCTCACTTTGTTGCCCTTGAGTGCTGTAGCATCATAGCTCACAGTAATCTCAAACTTTTGAGCTCCAGTGATCCTTTTGCCTCAGCCTCCCAAGTAGCTGGGACTAAAGGCGCCGTCACAGTGCCTGGCTATTTTTAGAGATGGGATCTCCTTGCTGGGGTTTCAGGCTGGTCTCAAACTCCAGAGCTTAGGCAATCCACCTGACTAATCCACCTCCCAGAGTGCTGGGATTATAGGCATGAGCCACTGTGCCTGGCCCCCAACTAAGTTTTCTTTTCTTGTTGTTGTTGTTGTTGTTGTTGTTTTGTTTGTTTGTTTGTTTTTTGAGACAGAGTCTCAACTATGTCACCCTTGGTAGAGTGCTGTGGGGTCACAGCTCACAGCAACCTCCTCCAACTCTTGTGCTTAAGCGATTCTCTTGCCCCAACCTCTCAAGTAGCTGGGACTACCAGGCACGTGCCACAATCAATGCCTGGGTATTTTTTTGTTGTAGTTATTGTCTTTTGGCAGACCCAGGCTGGGTTCAAACCTGCCAGCTGTGGTGTATGTGGCTGGCGCCCTAGCTGCTGAGCTATAGGTGCTGAGCCCCCAACTAAGTTTTTTTTTTTTTATAGAGACTGAGTCTCACTTTATGGCCCTTTGGTAGAGTGCCGTGGCATCACACAGCTCACAGCAACCTCCAGCTCTTGGGCTTAAGCGATTCTCTTGCCTCAGCCTCCCAAGTAGCTGGGACTACAGGCACCTGCCACAACACCCGGCTATTTTTTTGTTGCAGTTTGGCCAGGGCTGGGTTTGAACCCGCCACCCTCGGCATATGGGGCCGGTGCCCTACTCACTGAGCCACAGGCGTCGCCCCCCAACTAAGTTTTTAAAAAACTTTTTGTAAAGATGGGGTCTTGCTATGTCACCCAGAATGGTTTTTAACTCCTGGGCTTAAGAGTTAAAAACTCTCAGCCTGTCCTCCTGCCTAGGCCTCCCAGTTCTAGATTTATAATCATGAGCATATACCCAGCCCAATTTAAACTTTTTTAAAGTGCATTCCTTGTTTATATAGGAAGAGATGAATACTTTTTTTCTGAAATGTTTAACTTAAGTTGATATTTTGAACAATTCTGGAATACATTTAGAGTTTGTTTTCTAGTCATGCGTGGATGACCATTTGAGAAATAATTTTCTTTGATTTTTGTTATTTGGTTGGTAGCAACATTATTTAATCATATTGCTATTTGATTTTATTTGCCAGTGCTAATTTAAATCACTGGGAGTTTAAACTCCTATTTAATAATTATGAATATTTGAGAAATCTGGGTACCACAAAGAAAGTGAGCATCAGGAAACGTATGACATTGAAATTATCTTAATTACTCTAAAGTAGATTTTGGCAACTTGTTCTAAATCACCAAATATTTTAGGCTTTGAGGGCCATATCATCTTGTTGCAACTACTCAACTCTGCCCAAGCACCTGTAGGCAGTATGTAAAACAATTGAGCATGCCTGTGTTTGTATAATACTTTATTTATAAAAACAAGTCAAGCTGGATTTGGCCCATGCCAAACCTTGGCAACCTTTGCCCTAGATTCTAGGGTCTTGAACAGCAAATATACCATATGTTAAGGGCACAACTCCAATAAAAATTACATACCAGTTTTAACAAGAAGCACATTTTAAAGTTTTATTTACATTTTTAAATTCGTGTTGTTTATTTGTTGCTAGCTAATTCATTCACATAGTTCAAAGTATAAAAGGCATACAGAGAAAAAATCTTATTCCCTCCTATGTCTCCTACTTCTCTCCCTAGTAGTAACCCTTATCATCAAGTTTCTTGTGTATCCTAGAAACATTCTGTAGCTAAACAAATATTTTCTCCTTTTTAAAATTGTGGCAAAATATGTATAACATAAAAGTTACCATTTTAAAAAATAAGTGTACAGTTGAGTGGCATTAAGTACATTCATACTGCTGGCTCACTGCCTGTAACTCAGTGAGTAGGGTGCTAACCACATACACCAAGGCTGGTGGGTTCGAGCCCTGCCCGGGCCTGCTAAAACAACAATGACAACTACAACCAAAAAATAGCTGGGTGTTGTGGTGGGAGCCTGTAGTACCAGCTACTTGGGAGGCTGAGGCAAGAGAATCGCTTAAGCCCAAGAGTTGGAGGTTGCTGTGACATCACGGCACTCTACCAAGGGCGACATAGTTCTATGCTATGTAACTATCTCTTTTTTCTGTCCAAGCATAAATGTTAGCTTTTTTTTTTTTCTCCAGAAAGGTATAAAGTTTATTAACATCTTTTAAAAAAAGATGGAAGAGAACACAACTACTGAATATGGGATAGTTCCTTATTTACAAGTTAGCTTTTTTTTTTTTGGAGACAGAATCTCAAGCTGTCATCCTGGGTAGAGTGCCGTTGTGTTGTGGTTCACAGCAACCTCAGACTTTTGGGCTTAAGTGATTCTCTTGCCTCAGCCTCCCAAGTAGCTGGGACTACAGGCACCTGCCACAACACCTGGCTATTTTTTTGTTGCATTTGTCTTTGTTGTTTTAGCTGGCCTGGACTGGGTTTGAACCTGCCAGCCTCAGTGTATGTGGCTGGTGCCCTACCCACTGAACTATGGGTGCTGCCCCAAATGTTAGCATTTTATACGTAGTATTTTCAATATCTTTCTTTTTTCATATAGTGATGTGTAAGTTAAAGACAGACCATTTCATTTTCTGCATAATATATGGATCATCATTTATTTAATCTTTACCTGCTAAAGGATATTTAGATTGTTTATAATCTGTTTCTTTTTTTTCTTTGAGACAGAATCTCATTTTTTGTTGCCCTTGGTATGGTACCGTGGTGTCATAGCCCACAGCAACCTGAAACTCTTGGGCTCAAGTGATCCTCTTGCCTCAGTTTTTTTTGTTTTTAGGAGAGATGAGGTCTTGACCAGCTCAGGCTGGTGTTGAACTTGTGAGCTCAGGCAATCCACCTGCCTCAGCCTCCCAGAGCCCTAGGATTATAGGCGTGAGCCATTGGACCCGACCTTGATTGTTTATAATCTTTTTTTTTTTTTTTTAAGAGACAGAGTCTCACTTTGTCACCCTTGATAGAGTGCTGTGGCATCACAGCTCACAGCAACCTCCAGCTCTTGGGCTTCGGTGATTCTCTTGCCTCAACCTCTTGAGTAGCTGGGACTACAGGCACCCGCCACAGTGCCTTGCTATTTTTTGTTGCAGTTTGGCCTGGGCTGGGTTCGAACCTGCCACCGTTGGTATATGGGGTCGGCACCCTACCCACTGAGCCACAGGCGCTGCCTGATTGTTTTTAATCTTAATAGTGATATAATGAATAATTTTATATGAATTATTTTGTTTTGTGTAAGCATATTTGTAGAACTAAGTTTTTTGTTTGTTTAACACAGAGTCTTGCTTGTCACCCTTAGTAGAGTGCTATGGCATCATAGCTCACAGCAACCTCAAGCTCTTGGGCTAAAGTGATTCTCTTGCCTCAGCCTCCTGAGTAGCTGGGACTACAGGCACCCCACATAACACTGGCTGTTTTTCTTTTTTAGAGACAGGGACTTGCTCTGGCTCAGGCTGGTCTCGAACTTGTGAGCTCAAGCAATCCACCTGCCTGGGCCTCCCCAGACTGCTAGGATGACTAGCACCTGTGAACCACTGCACCTGACTTGAGAACCCAGTTTTGAAAGTAGAATTCCTGGGCCAAAGGGATTTTTTGACAGATATTTGTATTTATAATTTTGATAAATTTTGTTCTTTGACAAAGAAATATTTTTATATGTATACACACACATATACACACCCTCTCTGGAGTTTGTACCAAAAGATAGTCTAGGCTTGGTGCCTGTAGCTCAGGGGCTAGGGCGCCAGCCACATACACCAGAGCTGGTAGGTGTATGTGCCTGGCGCCCTAGCCCCTGAGCTACAGGCACCAAGCCTGAGCCTGCCAGACAACAGTGACAACTATAACCAAAAAATAAAAATAGCTGGGCGTTGTGGTGGGCACCTGTAATCCCAGCTACTTGGGATTACAAGAGATTCTACTACAGAGAATCGCTTAAGCCCAGGAGTTTGAGGTTGCTGTGAGCTGTGACGCTACGGCACTCTACCAAGGGCGACAAAGTGAGACTGTCTTAGAAAAAAAACAAATTGTCAGTACAAAGTGTTAACATCTTTGCTCTTCAAATAAGTGGGAAATTAGTCTTTTAGTATAGTCATTTCATAATTTATTTTTTTTTAGATACAAAGACTTGCTTTGTTGCCCAGGCTAAAGTACAGTTTACTGCTGCCTTGAACTCCTGGGCTCAAGTCATCCTCCTACCTCAGCCTCTCAAGTAGTTGGGACTGCTGGCAAATGCTACCAGCTTGGCTAATTTTTTTTTTTAAGAGACTGGATCCCACTGTTGTTGCCCACACTGATCTTGAGTTCCTTGCCTCAAGTAATCCTCCTGCTTCCACCTCCCAAAGTGCTAGAACTACAGCTGTGACCCTGTATCTGGCTTGGTGGTTTTCTGTGAATGACCAGTTTAAGATCTCTTTGTTCATTTTTCTATGGGTATATAAAATATATTTCTTCTCAAAAAGAAAAAGTCTCTCATAATTTCCTCTAGTTCTTTTCATTTGTTTAAACCATATAAATAGGCTGGCTGTAGTGGCTCACGCCTATAATCCTAGGGCTCTGGGAGGCTGAAGCAGGTGGATTGCTTGAGCTCAGGAGGTCAAAACGCAACCTGAGTAACAGACCCTGTCTCTACGAAAAATAGAAAAATTAGCTGGGTGTTGTGGCGGGCACCTGTAGTCCCAGCTACTCGGGAAGCTGAGGCAAGAGGATCACTAGAGCCTGAGTTTGAGATTGAGTTTGAGATTGCTGTGAGCTATGATACCATTGCACTCTATTGAGGTGACAAAGTAAGAGACTCTGAGAAAAAAAAATCTGATTCACCTAGAATTTACCCTGGTATAAAGTAGGAACCGGGTACCCAGTTGTACAAACACCATGTTCCACTATTTAAAATACCACCTTTACTTTATTTCCATTTGCATTTGGATCTCTGTCTGGATGGATTCTCTCTTCTTCTCCATTGATCCATCTGTCTGTATTTGTTTGTACAATTCTATTTTAATTATTGTGCTTTTATAATATTTTAAAATACCTGATAGGAGCTAGTAGTATACCATTATTGCTCTTTCATTTTCACATATTTCTTGGCTGTTAATTTTGGAATTCTTTCTAGTTTCAAAGCAGAATTCTTTCTAGTTTCAAACTTTTAATTATTTTGTTGGGGTTACATTATTTTTATAAATCAACTGAAGGAGAATTGATGTCCTTATAATGTTGACTCTTGCTATCCAGGGATAGTGTTCACTATTCCATTGACTTAAGTCTCTGTGCTCTTCAAATAGTATTTAAAAATTTGTTTCATAGAGATTTTGCATATTTATGTTTCTCTCTAGAGTTTTTCCCCCATACTTTAGGTTATTATTTTGATTTGTTTCTAAATTTAAACATTTTAAAATGAATAATGTATTTATTTTAGCCATACCTACATGTAAAATGTTATCATTTTGAAATCTAGTTTTATTTGATTGACTTTTGGTGAATCTTGTTTTCAAGATTGACAAAGTCATTGGTGAAATAGACTTTGATTCTTAATTATTAATCTGTTTTCTGCTACTTATTATTATTTTTTTTTTAATAGAGACAGAGTCTCACTTTATGGGCCTTTGGTAGAATGCCATGGCGTCACAGCTCACAGCAACCTCCAGCTCTTGGGCTTAGGCGATTCTCTTGCCTCAGCCTCCCGAGTAGCTGGGACTACAGGCGCCCGCCACAATGCCCAGCTATTTTTTTGTTGTTGTTGCAGTTTGGCCGGGGCTGGGTTTGAACCCACCACCCTTGGCATATGGGGCCGGCGCCCTACTCACTGAGCCACAGGCGCCACCCTACTTATTGTTTTTATTGTTACTTTTCTTCATTGAACTTAGCTACCTCATGTCTAAATTGAAAAATTTGGAGATTTTGTCTGTTGATACTGATGTGATTAACTTCCAGGAAACCTCATATCTGCCTAGGAAAGCCCTCCTAATGCTCAGGCTTATCTGCATCCAAGTAGTAAAAGACTATTTTGAGCTTTGAATTTCTAGGCCCTTGTGGCCAGGCCATTGGCCATTGTCAATGTCACGTCAGGAAGCTCACTGTCCGTCTTCCAGGGGTAATCTGTTTCTTGGGTAACTGAAGGTTTAGAGCACTGGTTTGGAGATGCTTGAAGAGTCCCAGTATCTCCGTGGGAGTCTCCTTTCCTTTTCATTTCCTCCTCTGGACCCCCAGCTCTATGTGTGTCCTAGTACCTCCTTGCTGTCAGCTGCTGCTTTTTTTTTTTTTTTTTTTTTTTTTTGTCAGCGGCTCCTTTTTGTTTTTTGCTTCCCCGTCTTCTCCCTCTCTCCCCCAATATTCAGGCAAGGAAGTCGAGCCTAGGGACTAAAAGAATTGGCTTTGCAACTACCCATGCCGTTCTAATCTATCTTTGCCTCTAATTAGCTGTGTGACTTTTGGTGAGGTGAAGGGTAGCCATACTCTTTTCTTTTCTTTCACACATTGGAAGAGTAAGAGTTGTCTTGGACTACAGATTAAATACACAAAACTGGCAGTGCCTGTGGCTCAGTGGGTAGGGCGCCAGCCCCATATACCAAGGATGGCATATACCCAGCCCTGGCCAAACTGCAATGAAAGATAGCTGGGAGTTGTGGCAGGCGCCTGTGATCTCAGCTGCTCAGGAGGTTGAGGCAGGGAGATTGTCTAAGCCCAAGAGTTGGAGGTTGCTGTGAGCTGTGACGCCATGGCACTCTGAGGGTGACAGGGTGGGACTCTGTCTCTAAATAAATAAATAAACAAACAAAACTGATGACAGGTGATGAACAAAAGAAAAGGTCCTTGCATACTTTTTTTATGATATCTGATACCACAGATAAGCAAAATGGTCCTCAAATAACCTGGCTGTGGGCACAGATTGGACACTCTGATTGAGAGAGAATAAATGTGAAGTGCTAACATCAGATTACTCCATGAGTAAATTGTCTTGCCCTTAGTAGTCAGCAGTAAGAGCTTAATACTGAAAGCTGGGCTCTATGCTAGGAGCTTTTACACGTGACCTGTTTAACCATCACAAACAGTCCTGGCATGGGAATTGGATGGAGTTAGGAATAGTATCCCATTTAGCCAATTGGGGAACTGAAGTCTTGGGAGAAGTGACTTGTGCAGAGTTATACAACTAATGAGTGTCTGAGCTATATTTCTTTTCTTTTTTTTTTTTTTTAAGAGACAGAGTCTTAGTTTGTCACCCTCAGTAGAGTGCTGTGGCATCACAGCTCACAGCAACCTCCAGCTCTTGGGCTTAGGTGATTTTCCTGCCTCAGCCTCCCGTGTATAGCTGGGACTACAGGCGCCCGCCACAACGCCTGGCTGTTTTATTTGCAGTTTGGCCAGAGCCGGGTTCTAACCCACCACCCTCGATATATGGTGCCGGCACCCTACTCACTGAGCCACAGGAACTGCCCCTGAGCTATATTTCAAACTCACCTTTTTGTCACACAAAGTTAACTGTTCTCTAAGAATCTCAGCAGTTGTTACTTGATTCCCATAAAGTGATCAGAAAAGATCAGAAATGGGAGTGAAAACAGTCATTATTCTATGATCACTACTGTTTTAGTAGTTACAAATGTTAGTGTACTCAGCCACTACCCTCACGTGGCTGTTGAGCGCTTAAACTGTGATGTATGCCACTGAGGAACTAAAATTGTAATGGCACTTTCTTTTTTTTTTTTAGTTAGAGACAGAGTCTCACTTTATCACCCTCAGTAGAGTGCAGTGGCATCACAGCTCACAGCAACTTCTAACTCCTGGGCTTAGGTGATTCTCTTGCCTCAGCCTCCCAAGTAGCTAGGACTACAGGTGCCCACCACAATGCCCAGCTATTTTTTGTTGCAGTTTGGCCAGGGCCGGGTTCAAACCCGCTACCCTTCGTATATGGGGCCGGTGCCCTACTCACTGAGCCACAGGTGCCGCCCAGACTTGTTAATTTCTTTGTAGAGCCACATGTGGTTAGTGGCTGCCATACTGGATAATGTGGGTCCAGATGTATGGCTGCAGCTCAGTTCCCTGTTAGTCAGGAGGGAGTGATCCTCCCTCCCACCTCCTTCTGCCTTCCCAAATTGTTCCCCCAGCAGGTGGGTCTTACTTTTGGATGGAGGACACCTTCTGAGTTTAATTTTTATTGCTTCTTTAATTCTAACAGTGTGAAGAATGCCAGTGCTGGCAGCATGGGGTCTGCATGGGATTACTGGAAGAAAATGTTCCCGAAAAATACACCTGTTATGTTTGCCAAGACCCTCCAGGTAGAGATTTCTAGAGTTAGGAGTATTAACAGTATGTAGCCTTTTCCTTAGCACAGTTGGCTGTGAATCGTCCTAAATGTCTATGATCTTGAGATTAATTTCTTTAGCATTGCTAGACTCCCACTTCTCCTGCCTCTGTTGATAGTCCACCCCATGGCCAGCTGCCCCCAACTTAGCAGTAAGAGAGTATGTGTGGCCTTGAGAACTAGAACTTTCTTTGATTGTGGTTGTTAAAAAAAAAAAAAAAAAAAAAAAAAAAAGCATGAGGTCTACCCTCTTCACAAATTAAGTGTACAGTGCAGTGTTGTTTACTATAACCACTATTTTGTTCGGCAGATCTCTAGAAGTTTTATCCTGCATAACTGAAACTCTATATAATAAACAGGGAATGCTTGATAGATGTGGTGTCATCCTTGCACTGGGGCTCTGCTAATCTTCTCTGCTGAAGTGAGCATTTTTTTCCCTTGAGAGCTCATGAGGATGGCATGTGGGCTCTGTCCCTGGCTTTTGGGGGCTATTGGAAGGTTAGAAACCTGCCTCTGCTTACTGTGGCAACATCTGTCCTCTGTTGCATCATTACCGCGTGAAAGAGAGATGGACCCTTGAAGGGAAGAGGGAAGGCATGGCTGTCTAGAGCCTGTTGCCTCTCAGTAGTGACTGAATTCCTTAGCAAGATTAGTTCCATAGCTATGGGGGTTACTTCGGTGCCCCTTTCTTGAAGGGGTGGATTATAAATCCGTGGTTATGGTTTTGCTGTCAGTGGGATGGTGACATTGTCTCCCATCAGCACCTGTAAGGTCTCTCCCTCCGTTCCAGCCCCCTGATTCCCACATAGCTTCTGCTTCTGTATTCATTCTGTTCCTATGAGGTGTGCTGGGTGGGAGCTTTTACTGCCTTTTTGCTTATGAGGATGAAACTGATGTCCAAAGGATATAAATGACATTCCTAACTTCACAAAGCAAATTGAAGTTGGAAATGGCTTGTAGGACCAAATCTTTTGATTTTGCTGATTGTGTAGGGAGGGACTGGTCACCACAGATCATTTTCCATCAAGCAGGTCCCGCTGGGACCTGATGACCTCTGTTGTAAACGTTATCTTCATGTACTAGACCTGTCCATAGGCAGAGAAGAATCAGCCTCTGTTTATGCCTTTATCCCAAGGAGACAACGTAGCCAGAAGATCAGACAGGTGAGCAGACACAGGTCCAGAAGACACATGACTTGCTCAAGATCATTCTACCAGTTAGTACCAGACAAGTGAAGAGGATCATTTTCATTCACCTTTGTCTTGTGAAATAAGAAGTGCTGCTTTGAATCCCATTGTGCAGGCCATTACCTGTAGCAGCTGCCTCTGAAGTTCCCTCACATAATCTTGAGGGCTCCTTCGTGTATCTTTTAAAAATCTTTTTTGTCCCCCATATCTTTCTCTCCACTTCTCCCTCTTTAGCAATCACACATACCATCCTCATCAACTCCTGTGTACATTTGAGCTTCTATAACTTTAATTGCCAAGACTGCAAATAGACTCTTCCTTAAACTGGGCATTGAATGTGTTGCAGGGTCTGCATTTATAGACTTTTTGACTCTGCAGTGGGTTAGGCCAAAAGATTAGCCAAACAGAATCTTTTTAAAGGTTACCTAAACATGTTTTCAGTAGGATTAAGGTATATCCCCACCACGTACATTAGTAAAGCCAGAAAGGGCCCAAAGACCTTGATAGAGATTACTAGGGGTTTTCAGGGTTTTTAATAGATATTGACAGGTGAACAACAGTCTGTTGAGATCTGTTCCTTGGGCTTTCAGAGCAAAGAGTATTGCTGAGTCATATGTGCTTATGTTTTCAGTCCTTCCTGAGGGACCCTGTAATGAATAGGACCACTGATGCCATCCAGTTAAAGGGACCTGATCGTTTGTTGGGGGTGGTACACTTGTACCTTCTTTCCATTCATTGGTAAATCCACTGAAGATACTTGTTGCCAGACATGGAGATAGATAGCAAGGCCAGGCTGGGATCAGAAACAGATGTTAAATTAAGTTTAAACAATCAGGCTGTGTTAGGTAGTGAAAAATGCTGTGAGGGGGAGAAATGATAAGATAAGGAATGCCTAGGAGGCCCTGACAAGGCTCTATGAACTTTGGGAGGTGGTAAAGGCCTCCCTGAAAAAAGGTGTGAAGGAGCCAGCCCTGCAAAGGCCTTGGGGAATAGGGTTCCATACCCTAGGGTGCTGCTATGGCAAGAGTTTGATATCTTCTAGAAACTGAAGGGAGGCCCCCTGTAAGGGAAGAGGAGGGCAGGAAGGCCTGGGTCCTGTAGGCCTCACCAAGGCAGAGATGGGCTTGCTTCAGGGAACAGTAGGGGGCAGTGGAACGTTTTAAGTAAGGGAGGGAATGATAATATTTACGTGTAGAGATAATCCAGGTTCCCACCCCAACTCTGGCCAGTTCCAGGAGATCAGGAAGTGTACATGCCTTCTCATTGCTATATCCCCAACACCTACTAGAAGCCCAGCATATAATGGGTGAAAAGTAAGTGTATACTGGATTAATATATGAACCAAGTGAACACACTAATCCATCCTTCCAGTAGTTTGATAATTGTGAATAATGATAAGTTTCTTTCAGGACTCATTGTAACCCTGTCATTGTCACTGGTTTAGGTCAGAGGCCTGGTTTCAAGTACTGGTATGACAAGGAGTGGTTGAGCAGGGGACATATGCATGGCCTGACGTTTCTAGAGGAGAATTACTCCCATCAGAATGCTAAGAAGATTGTGGCGACTCACCAGCTTCTTGGTGATGTGCAGAGAGTGATCGAGGTTCTGCATGGCCTACAGCTCAAGATGAGCATCTTGCAGTAAGTGTTGGTGGTGCCTGCTGCTATGGGAAGGGGTGCGGTTGGCCTGGTCTGGGGACAGGATAAATTTGAGACATTGGAAAGTCATGAAATTAATTGTGAGACCGAGATTGAGACCTTTACTAGAAATTCTCAGTTATACAAGAAACATTCTCCTTGTAAAAAATCAACTTTATTGAGGAATATTTTGCATATAATTAAGTTCATCTATTTTAAGAGTTCATTGAATTTTGCCATATATCTGCACCCAAGCAGTCACTATCATAATCAAGATAGGGTATATGTAATTGGTTTGTTTTTTGTTTTGGTACGCAGTTATGGTTTTTTATTTGTTTTTACTTGTGATGAGATTTACATAATAAAACTTACCATTTTAACCATTTTTAAGCATGTAGCTCTGTACTATGTTATTGCACAACCAGTCTCCAAACCCTTCATCTTATAAAACAGAAACTCTGTACCTATTAACTCCCCATTTCCCCATTACCCCAGGCTCTGTCAACTGTTCTACTTTCTCTATGAATTTAACTTCTCTAGATACTTCATGTAAGTGAAGTCATATAGCATTTATCTTCTTGTGACTGGCTTATTTCACTTTGAGTAATGTCCTTAAGGTTCGTCCAGGCTGTGTCAGAATGTCCTTTTTAAAGCTGAATCATATTGTATGTATATGCTGCGGGTTGTTTTTACTTTTATCCTAAATATTCTTGATTGGTAAATAAAAGGTATTATTTTGAGAATGTTTCTAATATAGTGGTTGCTCAATAAATATGTTTCTTGGTGGTTTGTTGATACAGATAAGTTGTAGGCCTTTTGGAGCTAACTTCTGGCTTTTAGTGGCCTGAAGTCTGAGGAGTGAAATTAAGCATATGTGGCTGATGTGGCTATATTCTATGTGTTAGATGACCCGAATTCATACAAGGTCTGAAAAAGAAGAGTGGCTCTTACTGGGATGTGTTGACTTTTATAATCTACCCTTACTTTACCATATATAGTAATGGGGACTTGAGTGGAACAGGTACTCTTCCATGATTTCCAGGGTGAAGCCTGGGCTAGAACCTATGTCCTGGCTTTCATCAAGTACTTGTTTTATACCTTTCTAACTGCCTCTTCTCAGCAGTACTGCATGGCCTTGTGAACATGCTATTGGAATTAGTATAGCAGGACTGCTTCTCATCTATAAAATCCCTCCTGAAGTTCTCCCCTGAGAACTACTCTGTTTTGGTTAGGTTATAAAGAGTGACAGACTGCACTGCACATGAGTTAAGACTTGATGGGGCACTCCTCAACAAGATTTCCTTCATGCTCATTAGTCCTGGAGGCCTCCTGGTATCAGGCAGAGCAGAGTATCAGAGTCATGAGGTGGCAGGATGGGAGCCTGCTTCCTCTAATACTCTGGCACACAGAGGCCTGGCTTTGAATTCTGGTATGACAGGGAGTTGTCCAGCAGGGAACATTTACCAAGGGTCTGTCTTGGTTTGGGTAAAAGCTAAGGTGCTATCAAAGACCTCCAAAATAGAGGCTCAAACAAAATGGAAGTTGCTTTTTAACATAATGAATGTTTCAGGGGTAGCCAGGGGTCTAGGCTAGGTCAGTGGCCTTTCTCTAGGATTGTCTATCCATGGGTTTGGAAACTTGGTTTCTTGCTGCCTATGGCTCTGGCAGTCTCTTGGGGACTACCTTTATCTGTATGATTGAAGTTCCAGCCCCCTGTAGGTGGAAAGGTAAAAAGGGGAGGACTAGCCAGATGGCCACCTGCCTAGCTTAAACTCAGGAATAAGGGTGGGGGTGGCTATAAGAGGAGAAAAGGGTGAGTGTATGCGTTGCCGGTGAAGAGGGGAGCCTGACGACTCGGAAATTTGAATACTACAGTAGCATGGAGTGTGACCTCATGGAGAATGACATCTTGGAGTTGTTGGAAGATCTAGGTTACAAGGGTCCATTGTTGGAAGATGGTGCTCTATCTCAGGCTGTCTCTGCTGGAGCCAGTTCCCCTGAGTTTACCAAACTCTGTGCTTATCTGGTGTCTGAATTAAGAGTGCTCTATAAGCTAGAGGAAAATGTGCAAGCAACTGACAGTCCAAGTGAAGCTGAAGAATTCGAGCTTGAGGTGAGTAGGCTCCTAGGGGAGATGAACTGTCCATATCTTTCACTGACATCTGGGGACATGATCAAGCACTTTCGAGTTCAGAACTGCCTTCTTTTGCTCACATACCTTATAGTTCAGAACTGACTTCTTTTGCTCACAGACCTCATTTCAGAACTAGAAGCTGTCAGAATGCTCTGTGTGAATGCTCCTCCAAAAAAAGCTCAAGAAGGAGGCGGTAGTGAGGTCTTTTAAGAGTTGAAAGGCATATGTATTGCTCTAGGAATGTCCAGACCTCCAGTCAATATAACTATGTTCCAGTTCTTCAGCGGGATTGAAAAAAAAATTAAAGGAAACACTAGCAAAAGTTCCACCTAATCATGTGGGAAAGCCTTTATTGAAGAAGCCAATGGGGCTAGCCCACTGGGAAAAGATAGAGGCAGTTAACCAAGCCATAGCCAATGAATATGAAGTCTGGAGAAAGCTGCTAATAAAATGCTTGGATATCACTGTACAGTCCTTTGGCTGGTCTGACAAAGCTAAGAGTCAGACAGAAAAATTAGCCAAGATTTACCAGCCAAAACATTTAGTCTTATCTCCTAAAAGTACTATTTCTGTTGCCCATCTTTTGACTGCAAGACAAGACTTGTCAAAGATTTTAAGGACAAGCAGTGGCTCTATAAGAGAAAAGACTGCCTGTGCCATCACTAAGGTGTTGATGGGCAGGGTGCCTGACAGAGGTGGTAGACCCAATGAAATTGAACCTCCACCTCCAGAGATGCCACCGTGGCAAAAAAGGCAAGATGGGCCCCAACAGCAAGCAGGAGGCCGAGGAGGCGGGAGAGGTGCCTATGAACATTCCTCACATGGAGGAAGAGGAAGTCATGAACAAGGAGGAGGGAGAGGTGGACATGGTGGCTGTGACTACAGCGGCCAAGGGAAAGGAAGAGGAAATAACATCAAGGAGGCTGGACAGATAGAGGGAGTGAGAAACAACATCTTTCCTTTCTTTGAAAATTTTTTTAAAAGGTAATTAAAATTGCCTTTAAGTGACCAGTGGACTACTTCCACAGTCAGAACATGCATACTTTTTTGAAGAAATTGCTTGAATAAGTAGTTCTCATGTTTTCAGTGTGCAGTTTTGAAAATGAGGATTCACCTAGACTTTTTTAGTTTTACTACTAGGAAGCCTTCCTCATATTAACAATCTATATGTATGTGTTTTGCTTAAAGTATTCTCATGCCTGTTTTCCAAGCACAGTTCTGCCCCTGGTTGGCCTTTCATTCAGAGAGGTTATACCACATTTGCTTCATGATAGAACATTAGGTCAGTTCCTATTAAATGAGCTCTTCTGCAGATAGCACATTCAGTAGCCTTATTCTGTTGATGGAATACTGTACCATATGCTGAACTCCGAAAACCTTGAACAGGGCCAAAATCCATACAGATTATAAAAGCAGACTAAGTTGTGAACCTATAGTACTTAAGCATTTAGTTAAATATAGCAATTAAAACTGACCTGCATCCATCCAAAACAACCTTATTTTTACTTGAAATCTGCTCGAAAAATAAAACAGCAAACTGAAATCTGTTTTATGCACAAGTTAATACCACTGGCTCAGCAAATACAAGTTAGTTTGCTTTAGGCAGGAGACTTTTTTTGTAATGGAAGAAATGCACTACAAAGTAAGACAGATTTTTGCTTAGTGCAGGAGGCCCTTTTTTATTGCTGTAGAAAACAAAAGCCTGGCTAAATTGATGTTTTACATTCTCCTTTACTGAAAACTACATGACATGATGCTTCTTGCTGGGTTTTTGTAAACATAAACATTGTCAAGCTGCGCAGGAAAATGGCTGGAGGTGTGCTTTGTGTTAAAGGTACCTTCAAAACAAAAAAGAGGAGAAGGGGAAGGATGGATGCTGGGCAGTTCAAGTCACTGTGATAGTATCTGCTGAAATAACTGAATGAAATGGCTTATGTGACAGCCTAGGAAAACCTTGGGGATGCTCATGATTATAAATTTTGCTATATTTCTTTTCATTTGAGGATTTTATCAGATGGTATTGTTATTTTTCTTACTGAAATGCTAGTACCCCTAGCCTTATCTCTTATTCTTGAGCCTTGTCCCTTCTGAATCGCAGTTTAGATCCTCCATCTTTGTAGAAAGGGACTTTGTTCTGGAATTAAGTCTGACTTCTAGCAATTCAGAAGGGAGATCTTGTTAGGTATCATAAATGGAGAAAAAATTGGGGAGCGGAGAGGGGTTAGCCCCAGTATGTCTGTGTATACATAGATATTCTCTGCTGTCATAGGCTTTGGGGTTTCTTTCTCAGAAATACTGTTCCCAAGTGACCTAGTGAATTAACAATAAAACTGGGAGTGACTTCAGCGCCTCTGCCATAAAAATCATGGCTAGATGGCTGTTCATACCTTCATTATTGACACAGCTTATTGGGTAAGACCAGGCATGTCCTTGAGAGAAACAGGAACACCTTCAGATTTCAGCTGGAAGGGTGAACATTTTAGGGGGGAGGAGGCAGAGACTTTGTGATGTTTATGAACAGCCTGTCTATCCTATGGCTCATGTGCTCCATGTTAACAGGTTTCAGGTGACAGTGGACTTGAACGTTAACAGTGACTCACACTTCCCTCATGCAGCTATGATTTCAGAGGTGTATCTGGGGTCTTGGGTTGGTCCTAGTACAGGCTGATACCCTTCCTGGGGGTGGCCCAGGAACCCCAGCTGCCTTGAAACCAGTTGTTTCCCCTCCTTCCCATTGGACAAGAGTGATATGGGTTACTGGAGTAGGAGAGCTGGGAAAGGATAGTTGCAGGCCCTTGGAAGCAGAATTTTGGGCTCTGCAACATCACTCTGTGTCTTTAAGCTTATGGCCAATTCTACTTTTGCAGGAAGGTTTCAGGTAAGAGGCAGGGGTACCCATGTGCAGGAGTTGCTGGTGGATTAAGCTGCTCATCTGCTTTCAGAGTTTCTTACTAGGAATGGGGAAGGCATTGTTGGCAATTCTACTATGCTGTGATTTCTTCTTTGTGTGGGATTGTCTGAGCATTACAGGATGTTTTAGTGACCCTGGCTTCTGTGAACTAAATGCAGGTGGTACCCTCAGGCACTGTGACAGTCCAAAAGCTGGCACTTCTCTTTCCTCCCACTTCTTTCCAAACATCTCTTGGAGGGCACCGACCCCAACTATGCTGGCAGCTGGCAGACCTTAGTCAAGTCCTTTTTCTGCAGTTCCTCCTTCCCCTTTTCCCTGCATCCTTCCTTTCTTTGTTCCTTTTGTTCAGTGATCAAAGGTTATAATGGGAAGTTCTGGGTGGTACAGAAGAGTTAAAGGTGAAGTTTATCTAAAGTAGTGACTTTTCCAGTAGTCACTTTGATCATAGAAAAGAAAAAATAGTGACTTTTAGGCTGTCAGGCTCTCACCTGTAATCACTCTGGGAGGCCAAGGTGGCTGGATTGCCTGAGCTCAGAAGTTCGAGACCAGCCTGAGCAAGAGTGAACCCTGTCTCAACTAAAAATAGAAAAACTAGCTAGGCATTGTGGCAGGCGCCTGTAGCTCCAGCTATTCGGGTGGCCAACGCAAGAGGATTGCTGAGCTCAGGACTTTGAGGGTGCTCTGAACTATGGCACCACTGCATTTTACCAAGGGTGACAAAGTGAGACTCTGTCTCAGAGACAAAAGAAAGTAAGTAAGAAAGTAGTGACTTTTATTTTTTTAATTTTTTTTTTTTTTGACATAACATTGCTCTTTAATAGTTACAAGGTGAGGCACAGCACCAAAGTGTAAACTCTGTTTCTCTACACGACATGGCTCGAGATGTTAAACACAAACATCATAAACCTCTAATCCCAAGGGCAAGGGCAATGCCAGGGGCAGATGAAACTAGAATCTCAATAACACCTTCCATTAGGGTAGCATCTGTATGAAGCCAATGAAAGAGTCCTCTTGTGGTAGAAACTATCTGTTGTACCCCCTCAAATGTTCACTTTTTATTCCTTTTTCTTTTTTTAATTTATTTTTATTGTTAAATCATAGCTGTGTACATTAGTGCAGTCTTTTTTAAATTTTTTTTTAGAGAGTCTTACATTATTCACCCACAACACCTGGCTATTTTTTTGTTGCAGTTTGGCCAGGGCTGGGTTTGAACCTGCCACCCTCTGTATATGGGGCCAGTGCCCTACTCACTGAGCCATAGGCGCCACCCAAGAAATTAGTGACTTTTAAACTTTAAAAAATATATATTCTATAGTAAAGAAATATGTGTAATGTTACACATAAAACTGAAGTTAAAATTTCACAAAACAGCCTACTTTTAGGATAGTGCATTCTGATATTTTTGCTACTATTCTTTTTTTTCCTCTTTTACAATTTATTATGATCCAATAAGTTTGATGACCCTCTGTTGGATTGAAACTCAAGCATTGAATGATTCTGGGAAACTTGAAAGTCACCTTCAGAGTCTTATGTACACCTTATGCACAGCCTTCAACAGATTCTTAGAGGAACCTGTGGTTCCATAAAGGATAAGAATCTCTATTCTTTCCAAATAATAACCTTTCCTCTTTGGAAGGATGAGAATAAATGATTTTGGAAGAAATTTTAGAAACTTCATTATTAATGGCTTGTACATAGATGGCAGTTGATTTTTTTTTTTTTTTTTTTTCCTCCTCCCCGGGTTGTCATTACATTTTTTTTAAATCAAGTGCCATTGTATCCCAGGATCATTGTGATGGTTTATTATAAAACTTATTTTTCATAAGCCACATATGAAGAATGGCAACATAGTACTGCCATTCAGATTAATGCGCTTTATAAAACTCAGTGGCTGGTGGCAGATGTATAATTAGCCTAGTTTCACAGAGGAAGGAGCAGAAATGAGGCTGATTGAGTGACTTGTCCCATCTGCACTGCTGATTGGTGGTGGAGTTGAAATGCAGTCAGATCTCCCACTGCAAGCCCAGTTTCACCCACTGTGTATGTCTGTGGTGGGAGTTTACTTGGGAGTGATCTCTTAAGAGACCGAAGATTCATATACCCTCTTGCTTTGGTGATTTGTGGTCAGATGACTTGGGTGGGAGCTGCTCTCCCTTTGGGAAGGTATTTGGGAACTGGGAAGCCCCTGCAATGGTCCAAGTTGCTCCAAGGTCCTTTCCCTGTTTGCCCTCCCAACAGAAGCAGGGAGCATCCTGACCTGCAACTGTGGTGCCAGCCTTGGAAACAGCACTCGGGGGAGGGGAGACCTCATTCCAAACTCATCCACGTCACTGATGCCAGAAGCAAGGAGGAAGCCCCAAGCTATAGAACTTTGAACGGGGCAGTGGAGAAGCCCTTGCCCCTGGCCCTACCGTTGACGAGGTCCGCAGAGGAGTCCTATATCACAAGTGAGCACTGCTACCAGAAGCCCCGTGCCTACTACCCTGCTGTGGAGCAGAAGCTGGTGGTGGAGACGCGGGGTGCCACCCTCGATGATGCAGTCAACCCCCTTCATGAGAATGGGGATGATTCCCTCTCCCCGCGTCTGGGCTGGCCTCTAGACCAAGACCAGAGCAGGAGGGACAGTGACTCTAAACCCAGCTCCCCAAAGGTTTGTGGCTCCCTTGTCCTTCATTGAGGTTTGAATGCTTATAAGTTCTCTTCCTAGTGTTACATGTGAAAGATGTTTAGTAATAAAACTATATTTAAATACGTTTATCATAGATATTTTTTGGTCTGCTAAAATGGGTTCAAAGTCAGGATAGCCCATTTAAGCCAAAGATCACTGGTTCTAGGAAATGCCAACAAAATGGCTTAGTAACTGGGGGTGAGGGCTGGAGAGATGGGAAGTATTGAGGAGAAAGGGGTAGAGGAATTCATCTTTTCTTTAAGGCAGTTTATATTATAATTGCACCTAGACGCCAATTCTTAGCATGAACAAAAAACAAGTCAAGTGTTTTGTTAGGCATAACTTTTTTCATTTTTTTCAATCCAGTTGTATGATGGGTACTTTGACTTCTAACTTTGTAGCCCTGTGGTAAGAAGAGCTCATTTGGCAAGACATTTGCTGGTTTCATCAGTTTTCCCGAGAGCTACTCAGTATTTTCATCAGTTTTCCCAAGAGTTACTCAGTATTTTGCTATTCAGCTTATTCTCTTCTGGAACCCCCTTGTGTCATTACTGATATTTTCATCTTCAACTGTTCACTACTCTAGGGTCCTGTCCTCAGTTGTAAGCGAGGCTTTATGTGATCTGAGAGCTTCTCCACCCCTGCCATCTTTACTTCACAGACTTGATCCTTTGAGTTGTTACCTCCAGCATTAAGTACATTGTTGCATATTGCTAGGAGGGAACATCCTAGATTATAAACCTTTCAATTTGGGGATTGTACCTCATTCATCCTTGTGTCATTGTCAGTGTCAACACAGTGTTGGGCAAGGGTGGTAAGGACACAGGCTTTTGAGACAGACCCAGTTTGTTCTGGGCTCAGCCCCTCACTGTGTGATTCTGGGCAGCTACTTTACCTCTCTAATCAGACCTGTTTCCTCACTTACATAACAGGGCCAGCAACAGTGCCCCTCAGTTACTGTGCAGTGTATTTGTGAAAAGCCCTCACCACATTGCTTTGCACATAGTAAGCACTAAATAAATGTTAGCTAGAATCTATTGTATTTCAAATGAATGAATGAAAAATTGGGAATCCCAACCACCCAAAAAAGGTTTGCAGTCCTGTCTGTGGACGAAGCAGATTTCCTATGGATGAGGCAGATTTCCTAGAGGTGTCTGACATACAGTGCAAAATCAGAAAGTACTGGGTCTGAGCAGGGTAACCAGAGCTACGAATCTCTTCCATTGACGATGAGCTGACTATTAGGTGGCATTGTTTTTATATACCTTACCCTCTTTCATCCTCATGAATCTTCAAAGTAGGGTTTTTCTGCCTTTTCTACCTTCCAGCTGAGGAAACAGGCTCAGAGAGGTGAAGTAACTCATCTAGGGTCACACATTCAGCAGAAGATATAACTGAGACTTAAAGTTTACATGTGGGAGTCACACAAATAAGTTTGTCTATACATAGGATCTGCTCTGGTCAGATCCTATGGCTCTGGAAGGTGTTCTGTGAGGCCTGCTTCATTCAGGCTGGGCATTGGGCCAATTAGTGGGAAGCAGCTGTGGGACCCCCTGAGCCAGAGGTCTGTGTTGCCCTGAGGTGGTTGGGATTGGCATAGCAGCTTCTGTCTTGTTCCCATCTGGAAAGGAAGAAAGGGATATAGGGATTTGGAGTATTCAGATTGTAGCTGGTTTTTCAGATGGTTGCAAACACTGGCTGTTTGAAAAGGGGCTGGGGGCTATCTCTGCATAGTAACTTAAATGCCACTGCATTCCCAGGTGAGAGAATATGTTTCCAAAAAGGTTCTACCTGAGGAAAGCCCTGCTCAGAAGCTGCTGGACAGAGGTGGAGAGGGGCTGCTGAGCTCCCAGCACCAGTGGCAGTTTAACCTGCTGACCCACGTGGAGTCTCTGCAGGATGAAGTCACACACAGGATGGACTCCATTGAGAAGGAGCTGGATGGTAGGGCTCCTTCTTTGGTCCTTTGCCCGTTGGCATGCACTCAGAGCACATACCCTCACACGAACTGCTTTCTATCCCCCTAGTCTGGCTCTTCATGGATAGCTATATTATAGGTGTGAGCCACCAGTGCCCAGCCTGGTTTAATATTTAGAAAGCTATCTTGCTAAGGCTGGGAGCGGTGGCTTATGCCTATAATTCTAGCACTCTGGGAGGCTAAGGCAGGTGGATCACTTGAGCTTAGGAATTCAAGACCAGCCTGAGCAAGAGTGAGATAGGGTTTACTAAAAATAGAAAAACTGAGGCAAGAGGATCATTTAAACCCAAGTTGGAGGTTGCTGTGAGCTATGATGCCATGGTACTCTATCCAGGGTGACAGCTTGAGTCTGTCTCAAAAAAAAGAAAAAAAAAAAAACTAGCTGGCCATTGTGGTGGGCACTTGTAGTCCCAGCTACTCAGGAGGCTGAAGCAAAGTGATTGCTCAAACCCAGGAGTTTGAGGTTGTTGTAAGCTATGATGATGCCATGGGATTCTACCCGGGGTGAGAGAATAAAATATAATAATAAAATTAGTAAAATAAATATCAAACCAATTATAGGCAGTGCCCGTAGCTCAGTGGGTAGCCTAGGCTGGCTGGTTTCAACCCAGCCTGGGCCAGCTAAACCAACAATGACAACTGCAACAATAAAATAGCCGGGTGTTGTGGTCGGCGCCTGTAGTCCCAGCTACTTGGGAGGCTGAAGCAAGAGAATCGCTTAAGTCTGAGAGTTTGAGGTTGCTATGAGCTGTGATGCCAAAGCACTCTACCCAGGATAACACTTTGAGACTGTCTCAAAAAAAAAAAAAAAAAAAAACAAGTATGTTAGTTAATAAGTAGACATCTTATCTTACATTAAAATTACTTAAAGGGAGAGACCGGTGTAGTGGCTGTCACCTATAGTTCCAGGACTTTGGGAAGTAAAGGTGTAAGGATTGCTTGAGGTCAGGAGTTTGAGACCAGTCTAGGCAGCATATTGAGACTCCGTATCTCTACAAAAAAATTAAAAAAAATTAGTTGAATATAGTAGTGGATGCTTATAATCCCAGCTACTTTGGAAGTAGAGGTAGGATTGTTTGAGCCCAGGAGTTAAAGGCTGCTGTGAACTACAATAAATAGGACCACTGCACTCCAGGTTGGCTCAGAGAGAAAGACCCCCATCTCTAAAATAAATAAATTTACAGTCCCTGTAGATTTTCATTTTTCTTGACAGGAGGCTAAGGCTCTCTGATTTCCAACATGGGAAAGCTTTATAAAGAGTGGACACTCACTTTTTATAAAGAGTTAGTAAGACCCACACTCAGAAAAGTGGGTCCTTCCAGAGCAAGTTCTCAACCTGTGGGTCGCGACCCACAGGAACTGTATTAAAGGGTTGCAGTGGCTCAAGGAGTATGGTGCCGGCCCCATATACTGGGGTTGTGAGTTCAAACCCGGCCCCGGGCCAAAAACTACAAAAAAAAAAAAAAAAAAAAAAAGAAGAGAAGGTTAAAGGGTTGCAGCGTTAGGAAGGTTGAGAACCACTGTTCTAGAGACTTTGTGCTAACATGTTAACCGGTAGCAATGTGTGGCTAATTAATCAAAATTGAATAAAATTTTGAAATCCAGTCCTTCAATTGCTCTGGCTGTATTTCAGGTGCTCAATATAGCTGCATGTGGCTAGTGTCGATTCTAGAACAACAGACACAGACTGTTTCCATCATTGCAGAAAGTTCTTTTGGACCGTGCTGCTTTAAGGCATTTGAGCTTAGTCCCAGGAATAAAGCTTTGTGAAGCAGATGTTGAGACAGTGTCGACTGAAACGGCCTTTCTTTTCTGCCCTCCATGAGTGGTCAGATGGGATAAGTTGCTGAAACTCTTGCTGGTATTCTTTTTTTTTTTTTTGGAGACAGAGCCTCAAGCTGTCGCCCTGGGTCAAGAGCTGTGGCATCACAGCTCACAGCAACTTCCAACTCCTGGGCTTAAGCAATTCTTTTTGCCTCAGCCTCCCAAGTAGCTGGGACTACAGGCACCCACCACAACCCCTGGCTATTTTTTGGTTGTAGTTGTCGTTGTTTGGCAGGCCCAGGCTGGATTCGAACCCGCCAGCTCTGGTGTATGTGGCTGACGCCTTAGCTCCTTGAGCTATCGGCACTGAGCCTCTTGTTGATATTCTTGCAAGTTGAGTGTTAGGAGCTCACTGGGTCTTCTGTCTCTTCTGTCAACAGTGTTGGAGAGCTGGCTGGACTACACCGGGGAACTGGAGCCTCCGGAGCCACTGGCCAGACTTCCGCAGCTCAAGCATTGCATCAAGCAGCTGCTGACGGACCTGGGCAAGGTGCAGCAGATTGCCCTCTGCTGCTCCACGTGAAACAGGGCATCCAAGACTAATGGGGGCACAATCCTGGGGAGCCCGCAGGAGGAGCTTCGCATATTTAAACAAATAAAACTAGCATGCTGAATGCACGTGACACCGACTGACTTCAGGGATCTGGGCAGGAGTGTGATAGACATTGGACAAAGAGGCCATTTTGGCCGCTGGAGGGCAGGGCACTCTGATCTCAAAGCCTACCAAGAAGGTAGCAAATAGATTCTTAGGATTCCCTTCTTCTGTGTACATCGTTGAACGAAGAGAGTCTTTTTGCACAAACTTCACTTGAAATCGTGCCACTGATGATAAATGGAATGAGAGCCAAAAAAGTTTAGTTGGAAACAGTTGTAAAGTCAGTTTGCAGTTTATTTAATTGACTTTTCTGTCAGGTTGGGGCACATGCCAACCCTCTGGTTTCTGCCTGGCATGGAGTTTAGGCAGCAAGCATCATTTTCATTTTCTAGCTTCAAGGGAATGCTGTGACTTCACCATTCTGTGGAAGTTGGGAAGGCACAGAGCCTTGGCTGCCCTACCTTATCGTTAGGACTGTTCACTTTTCTGACCACATCTCTTGCATGACTTCATGGTACCAGGGACAAGATTTATATGCTTTCACCCCAGAGTTGATTGGGTAGTGGCTTTTGTAGTAGAGCCCATACAACCTGTGGAGGAACTAGAATCTCACTGTAATAAGAATCTCAACCTGGAACAGGCAGGGTTTGGAACCCAAAGGACAGCATTTTCTACCCACTTCTTAATATACCCACAGCTTCTCAGTTCTATTTAATGTCCAAAAAGTGTTTCCCAGAATTTCAAACTCCTTTACTGTAAAGATTTGTTACAAAGAATGTGGTTTGGGGAATTACCTTCTTTTATATTGTTGTAAACAAACTTCAGATTCTACATGTACTGCTTTTCTCCTTCCCTGAACCGTATGTTCAGAGTTGTTTTGTTAATATACTTTAACACTTTAAATCTCCTGTTTGTATTATTTTGTGAGATCAAAGTGATTATGCTGCTTGAGGTCCAGGTACAACCTATTTGTACCTCTTGAGACAGTATTTGTGTTACTTTTGCAGGTTACGGTTCCACATGTAATTACTGTACTTTGTTTTCCCTTACGAGGCAAAGTTAAAATGTTTCATGCTTTGAAAAGTGACCCATTTCACTACTTAGTTTTCTTATCATTAAAGTCAAAAATCAAAGCACAGTTGTCCATTAACACAAGTTAATTATGGGTTTATGAATCTGTAATGTTATATGCTGCAAATATTTACTATGTAAACATGAAGTAGCCAATATCTCAATAGCAATGACAGTATCTCCAACAACCTTTGGAATGGTTAGGCACAGGTCATTGTGGTCATGAATTCAGGCCTCTACTCAGATCTGTTTCAAGGAATGCTGTCTAGTTGTTCACCATTTGATGTGAAATGAATCATAGAACATGTGTTAAGTTCACCTGTTGTAACTTATCCATCAGAGGGAATATATGTGGCTATCATGTCTGTAATAAAGCTGACATAATTCCTCTACAAGAGACTATTTCCCACTGCTAACACTGATGTTTCTGGTATAGGAAGAAATGCTAAAGGAATGTGCATGGTTTATGTTCAGACAGCTGCATTTGTGTGACTGCTTGTCTGAAAAGGGAAGAAGAAACAGGATGATTTTCTATAGCCACAACTGTGAGGTATGATTATTTTATGAAAATTTTGAGTATCTGTGGAAGCTGTAACTATTAAGGTAGTCAATTTCATGTCTTGCTCAAAAATAGAAACAGAAAATGAATTATCCTAATTTTGCCAAGCGCCATTATTGGGTTTGTTTCTGTTTTATAAAGGAAAGAATCCTGTTTCACGCATTGTGACTTTTGTTCTTAGGGAAGCAGAGACAAGTTCCTAAGTTCTTATAACCTCAGTATGCCTCCCTAATTTAAAGCCATGTTGAGGGGCTCCATTCCCAATTCCTGGGTCAAGATGAATTAACCGCAAGTTGGAGCACTGGAAACTGTTATTTGCAAACATTGTTATTACCATTTAGAAATATGTGCACTACCTAAGTTTGTCTTTTGAGAAAACTATCCACCTATAAAAAATTGCCTTGACAGAAACAGTTCTGGTTTGACTAATCATTTTAAGTGATGTGTATGCAAGGTGGATCCGTGATGAGCCAACATTGCACTGTGGATACATATCTGTTTACGCGCTATTAGAACAGAAGGCGCTGTATATAGAATGTTGCTTTGAAGCAATATTTGCAAAACATACAAACTTCTGTATCTGTATTTGGAAAAAATAAAGCAAGTTCTTGTTGCTACTTTTCGGTCACCTATTATTGAATAACACTCATGTACTGTGTATCATTTTAGTCAAGGCCAGACCTCATGTGCACAGTGGTCACTTAAGGTTACAATGAAACTGAAAATTTTCTATAGCCTAGTGATGTCTTGATGGTCTTATTGTGTAGGCTTGGGCTAATGTGTGGGGTTTTGTCTTTTAACAAAGTTTAAGAATTAAAAATGAAGACATTTCTTACGTAGAAAAAAGCTTATAAAGGCTGGGTTTAGTAGCTCATGCCTGTAATCATAGCACTCTAGGAGGCCAAGATGGGTGGACAGCTTGAGCTTAGGAGTTGGAGACCAGCCTGAGTAAGAAGGCAACTCTGTCTCTAAAAATGGCCAGACATGGTGGCATGCACTTACTGGGGAGGTTGAGGCAAGAGGATTGCTTGAGCCCAAGAGTTTGAGTTTGCTGTGAGCTATGATGCCCTGGCTACTGAGAGCAACAAAGTGAGACTCTTGTCTCCCAAAGAAAAACTGCCTATAGAATAAGGATACAGGATGGTGCCTGTGGCTCAGTGGGTTGGGTGCTTGCCCCATGTACTGAGGGTGGTGGGTTCAAACCCAGCCCCCAACAAACTGCAACAAAAAAAAATAGCCAGGCATTGTGGCGTGCAGATGTAATCCCAGCTACTCGGGAGGCTGAGGCGAGAGAATCGCCTAAGCCTGGGAGCTGGAGGTTGCTGTGAGCTGTGATGTCACAGTACTCTACTACCAAGGGTGATAAAGTGAGACTGTCTCTTCAAAAAAAAGAATAAGGATACAAAGAAAGTAAATATTTTTATAGGCTCAGCGCCTGAAGCTCAAATGGCTAAGGCACGAGCCACATACGTGAGAACTGGCGGGTTCAAATCCAGCTCAGGCCTGCCAAACAATTACAGCCAAAAAATAGCTAGGCGTTGTGGCGGGTGCCTGTAGTCCCAGGTACTTGGGAGGCTGAGGCAAGAGAATGGCTTAAGCCCAGAAGTTGGAGGTTGCTGTGAGCTGTGATGCCACAGCACTCTACCCAGGGTGACAGCTTGAGCTGTTCAATGTGTTTGTGCCTTAAAAATTTTTGATAGAGTTTCACTTTGTTCCCCTCCGTGGCATCACAGCTCACAGCAATCTCAAACTCTGGGGCTCAAGCAATTCTCTTCCTTCAGCCTCCCGAGTAGCTGGGACTACAGGCAACGCCTGGCTATTTTTTTTGTTTTTAGCGTGCCAGGTGCTGCCTGAAGAAAAACTTTTTAAATACATATTAAGTATACAGTGTTTTAAAAGTCTGGGGTAGTGAGTATACAGAAGTTCTAGGCCTTCACATTCACTCACCCTTTACTGACTCAGAAACTTCTAGTTAGTCCTGCAAGCTCCAATGATACCCTACACAGGTGTACCATTTTTCTTTTTTATCTAGATACACAAATACCACTGTTTCAAAAATTGCCTGCAGTGTTCAGTACAGTAACATGCTGTACAGGTTTGTAGCCTATTCCATCTAGGTTTAAGTACACACAAGGGCAAAAGTGCCAAATGGTGCTTTGCTCAGTACATACCCCTATCCTAAAGCAACACATAACTGTATGAAGCTCTTCACCACCTTATTTTTAATATGTATTAATCTTCTGTAAACGCTACCTTTTAAAGCAGTGGTTCTCAACCTTCCTAATGCTGGGATGTATTTCCATCGTTACAAAGGGGTCACGACCCGAGAACCGCTGTTTTAAAGGAAACCTCTTACCTTGTAAGATCTTTTGCAGGGAGGTGGGTGCAAGCTGCCAAGAAATCCCAAGAAAGTATACAAAAATACTTTTGAATTTATCTTTAATATTCAAAAAAGATGCCCCACACCAGCTTCCAACCCTGTCTGGCTAATGCTTTGTAGTGTGAGCTGCAGGCTTATTAGATTTTGATTGCTGGAAGCAGTGCAAGGAAGACAGGTCTGGCCTCACTGCAGTAGACATATCTGGGACCAATCCAGGCTGCTCATGGATCCCAACTAACTACTTCCTGGGTGAATAAAGGCTTTAAGATTTCACAGCAGATCATCTCCATTACTTGGAAAAGTCTTTCCTATCTAAACAATTATGCTTGTTTGAAAAAATAAAAGGTAGCCTGCTAGAGACATTAAAAAGTGTAGCTTCAGTAATGTAAACAATCCATTAATTCACCCCAGTTCTGCTTTTTTTTCCATTGGGGAAGTTGAGACAGTAAATTCTGCTTCCTAAATCCTAGCAGAGGACTAATATTTAGCCAGGAGGTAAGCAATTCTGGTGGCATAAGCCAGAGATCCCAAGAACTAGTCTCTCTCTGTAAGGGCATACATAACAAAACACTTCACATTAACACAGCCCACTAACTTGGGTCTGTTGGGAAACCTACCTCAAAGGATTAAGTAGAGCAAGGTGGCGGCTGTATGGTCGGCTGTATTGGTCGAATGAGCATTTACCAGAGCCAGCTATTTGGCGTGCCGGAAACGCAAGTGGGTCCTTGGGAGCTGAGGAGAAAAATTTCCCAGACGTGGTGGAGGGCTGACTCAGGTGTAGTTAACATCTAAATTCCATGACGGCCAAAGGCGGCCCGGGGAATAGGAAACAAAGACCTTAATTCTATGGGCTCCCAATTTCGTTTCGCCTCCAGCCAGAAAGGCGGGAAAAAGGCTCAACAAAATAAACCAAACAAATGACGAACAAAAGAGACACACCAGACCACAGGAGCCGCCAAAACTCGTTTTTCATTAACACAGGATGCGGTGCCAGGCTCAGGTCCCCAGACCCTGGTCCCAGTCCACAAGAGAGCGCCCTGGCCGGGCCACCCACAGGACCGCTTCTCAGCCAGTGATGCGCACATCTGAGCGGCGGCGGAGCCGACGGGCCCGCGCAGCGTCGGGCAGAATGGCAAGTAGCTGTTCCTGCACCAGCATCTCCACAATCTGCTCCTTGGTGCGGATGTCGGGTCGAAGCCACTGGCGAGAAAGCTCCCGCAGCTGCCGGAATGCCTCCCGGGGACCCGCCGCGTCCTGATAGCGGAACTGCCGAAAACGCTGGCGGAACGTCTCAGGGCCGGGCCGGGAGCCGCCTTGGCCGGAGGATGAGCGCGCTGCGACTTCGGCCTGAGGTGCAGAGCCTAGGGGCAGCTCAAGGACCGCAGAAGCAGCCGCCGCGGGTGTAGTAATGGCTTCGGGGACCGCCGCATTGGGGCTGGAGGGCTCGAGGGCAGGCAGTGCGGCCCCTGGAATCAAGGAGCCCTCAGAGTTACGGTGAGGGTCTGAGCTGAGGCCAGCTCCTTCCAGATTCTCCGGCGGCATCGCCGCGGGGCTCCCGGTAGCTACCAAGCGGGGTTCCGTGGACGCCATAACTCCGGCAGCGGCGTCACTCTTTGTCCCGCAGCTGTGGGCTCAGCACTACGTCTGCGCGGGGGCGAGGAGAGGAGGAAGACGTTCCCAGCTAGAGGGCAGAGCCGGAGAGACCCTGGAGGGAGGCGGACTCGGGACAGGCTGAGAGCGCACGCACCTCACCGGCACCGGAGAGGCGCCTAGAGCAGCCGGAAGCGGAAATCTCCGCTGGTTCTCTATGATCAAGTCTGAGCGCGAGAACCCGGAAGCCGACTCTGAGCTCCCGGATGCGGCTCCCTCTAGCTTTCTCAAGAGGGCCGGGAGCGCTGTGCGGAAGACCAATGCTAACGTGCGGTGGACTCCGGAGGACTGTGGAGAGGAGTCGGAGTGGGAGGAGGAGAAGGAGGAGGAGCAAAAGCAGCTGCAACCGCGGGACGATTTCCAGGTAGACTTCGAGTCCGAGACCTTAGTCGAATGAGCGTTTTGGCGCTTGCAAGTGACTCGCGCCTTCCTGTGTGCGCGCTCCTCCTTATTTGACCCTGGTTAGCGTGTAGCTCTGACAGCCCTTTGCTAAATGATTAGGATGATGGCCAGCCAGAGGGCTCACCGGGGCTGGCGCCCGGCCGGTGCCCCCACAGGTCCGCGCCATAATGGCCAGGCGCTAGGGGGAGGCCCCGAGTTCAGTTCTCTGTCCTGGTCAAACAAGGAGGGAAAACAGCACCCGCCTAATTGCGAGGGTAACAAAATACGACGTGTGTAAGATTCTCAACACACTGCTGGCACAAAGTAAATGCTCATGAACCCTTTGCCGTGATTATTTTTGCGTATTTTCTTAGACCAAGGGACGGGTTGTTCAGTGGGTTCTGCATTTAACTTTAGGATTAATAAAGTGTAATTTAAATGCTTTGCCCCATTTGGTGGTCACTGGCCACGTGTGTTTACTAAGTCCAAATTGAGATGTGCTGCATCGTAAACTACTCGACTCAGCAAGAAAGTAAAATGTAAACTGTTTCAATAATTTTTATATTATGTGTTGAAACATTGTGCATATTTGGGGTCAAATAAAATAATAAAATTAGTTTCACCTGTGTCTCTACTTTTTAAATGTGGCTATGAAAAAAGTTTAATGTATGGTTTACATTCTCTTTCTGTTGAACAGTGCTGGACTAGAGTGTTGTAGTCAGGCTGCCTTGGTGGAATCCCTTTTGCAGGTTTTTTTGTTTTTTTGCCTTACCACCTCTGGCAATAATGCTACCTTACCTACCTCAGAGTTGTTGGGAGGACAAAATAAGTAAAACCTTGGGAAGAAGAGGCTTTTAAAATGCTTGCTGTTTTCATTAGGTAAATTGCCTTTTATCTCAGAGTTACAGTTTCTTTTTTTTTTTTTTTTTTTTTTGCAGTTTTTGGCTGGGGCTGGGTTTGAACCTACCACCTCCAGCATATGGGGCTGGCACCCTACTCCTTTGAGCCACAGGCGCTGCCGCGGGGTTACAGTTTCTTATCTGTAAAATGTGGATGTATTAGAACTTGCTTCATAGAGGTTGCTGTGAGAATTCAGTGAGATGATGCAAATAAAAGCATATGGCTCTGCCAACCCTTCAGTAAATGGTATTGTATGGTATTATATGTGAGCCTTCAGCTGACTGACAAATAGGGTTTGTGAGCCCATTTTACAGAAAGGGAAACAGAGGCTCAGAGAGGGGCAGGGACCTCAGATGAAAAGTTTTGATGCATCCCTTCTGAGCTCTGTGTGGGATGGATAGGCATGCCTAACATTCGTTAACACATCAGCCACCCAGACTTAAAACTTCCATAGGATGTCTGCTTTGGATGGATAGAAGTGGATCCTCACTGAACAGTCTCCATAGCCTGAAAACCTTGAAAATCAGAGCAGTGGGTCTTTAATGCTTTTTAGTTGCTGACATGTAAAAATTGGGAGATTTCACTTGCAAATCTTGAAAAAGTGAAAGAGCTGGCCGCACTAGATCCTGTTAGTCAACGATCAGCTGATGCCCAGTAGAGTCTGTTTCCTCTAGACAAGATAATCTGTCATCAGTCCCCACTGCTTTTGTTCTCTGAAACAAAAGGTGGTTTGTGTTTAGTACTGTTCTTAGGTTATTGTCTTTAAAGTTGACATTTTTTTGTTTCCTTTTTAGAGGTCGGTCCTAGTGTTTGTTATGCCTACTGCCTTCAAACTTGGTCTGACAGCTGGGCAGTTGTGTTTGCTGCCCAGAGTGAACCAACAATTCTATTCCTTATGTGGAAACAGTCAGTTTCCAGGGCTTAGAAAGCACATCAAACCCTGCTGCGAGGGGCCTTACTGGGAAGGGGATCTTCAAGCTGAAACTCAAAAAGAAAAATATGGAGTTTGGGGGCATTCCAGGTAGAAGGCACCGCCTGTACAAGGCAATTAGTGAATTTCCATAAAGCAAAACTTTATGGAAACTGCAGGCTACATGGGGACGTGGTTGTAGGGAAGGGGTGAGCAATGAGGTTGGAAGGTTGGTGAAGATTAAGTTATAAAGATCCTAGAATTTCAGTTTAAAATTTAGTTCTTGTCCTCTCAGGAAAAAGAATGAACTCTCGTGGTACTTGGAATCATAGGAAGTTAGGTATCTAATCTGTTTCTTGCATCCCTACTGGAATCATGGAATATTCAGAGATAGAAGGAGGGCTCTGTTAGAATCATGGGATATTAGAATGGAAGAAGCCTTAGACATTGAATTCAAAAATCCATTTCAGTTATTCTAAACCTTTTATATGTCAGCAAGCCTGCAAACTCTGGAAAAAAATTATAGTACTTCTTAGAAAAGGGATGATACAATTTCAGGTAATTTACACATATTTTTGAACCTACCCACAGGTCCTAGATTGAGTTTAAAATGTGTATATTTATATTTTATTCTTTTCAATTTTGCAGGAGTCAGAATGCAGAAAGGTAATGGATTGGTTCACAGTCAAAAGGCTGGTAAGTGATTTCATGAGGACAGAAATCTTTTGACTTCTAGTCTTGTTTTTTAAAGACAGAGTCTCAGATGCCCAGATTAGAGTCCCATGGCATCAGCCTGGCTCACAGCAACCTCAGACTCTGGGTTCAAGTGTTCCTCCTGCCTCAGCCTCTCAAGTACCTGGCTCTATAGGTGATTTTTTTTATTTTTTATTTTGGGGATAGAGATAGGATCTTATATGTTAGGACTCCCAAAGAGCTTGGATTACAGGTGAGAGTCACCATGCCCAGCCATGATGTTCTTTATTTTTTTCTTTTTAACTTTTTACATCAGTGTTTTACAGTTTTCAGCACACAGAATCTGTACATACATTGTTATTTTATACCCAAATATTTTATATTTTTAGTGCTACTATAAATGGTATTGTTATTTTTCATTTCTAATTGTTAATTGCAAATGTGTAAAAATACAGCTGATGTTTGAATAGTGACTTATATTCTGTGACTTTGTTAAACTAGGAAACCTCACCTCCATTGGGGTTGTTCAAGTTTTTACTACCCCTTGCTCCCCAGACCACTTGCTATTGTTTAGTTTTTAAAGTCCCAAGTTAGTTGCTGTTTGTATTGTCTAAAACAGTGGTTTTCAACCTTCCTAATGCCGTGGCCCTTTAATATAGTTCCTGTGGGTCGTGACCCACAGATTGAGAGCCGCTGGTCTAAAGTTTTTAGAAAATGGGGTTTTCTCTATCTTAACCAGCACTGGAATTATTCTTTTCTTTTCTTTTCTTTTTTTTGAGACAGAGTCTTACTTTGTCACCCTTGGTAGAGTGCCATGGTGTTATAGTTTACAGCAACCTCAAACTCTTGGGCTCAAGCAATCCTCTTTCCTCAGTCTTCCTAGTAGCTAGGACCACAGGCACCTACCACAACACCTGGCTTTTTTTAGAGATGGGGTCTCACTCTTGCTCAGGCTGGTCTTGAACTCCTGAGCTCAAGAGACCCACCCTCCTCAGCCTCCCAGAGTGCTAGATATTCTTTTCCTTTTTGAGACAAGGTCTTGCTCTGTCACCTAGGCTGGAGTGTGGAGGTGTGATGATAGCTCAGTGCAGCCTTGAACTCCTGGACTCAATAGATCATCCTCCCTCAGCCACCTAAGTAACTGAGACTACAGGCACATGCCACCACACGCAGCTAATTTTTTGTTTTTTGTAGAGATAGGTTCTCACTATGTTGACCAGACTAGTCTTGAACCACTGGCCTCAAGTGATAATCCCACCTTGGTTCCCCAAAGTGCTGGGACTACAGGTGTGAACCACAGCACCCGCCTTCATTATTCTGAGGCTCACATTATTCTGGATTTAACCAGTGGGGACTCCTTTATATTGTTTTGTTTTTGAGACAGAATCTCACTCTGTTTCCCAGGCTAGAGTGCAGAGGTGGCAGCCTAGCTCACAGCAACCTTAAACTCCCACGTTTAAGCAATCCTCTTGCCTCAGCCTCCCGAGTAGCTGGTTTTACAGGCACCTACCACAATGCTCAGCCAAAGGGGTCTTGCTGTTGCTCAGGCTGGTCTTGAACTCCTGAACTCAAGGGATCCTCTCACCTCAACCTCCCATAGTGCTAGGATTACAGGCTGTGAGCTGCCATGCCCAGCCGAGAAGCCCCTTTATGTTGAGTTGTGTCCTTTTAACACGCCATGTCATTTAAAAAATACCTTGTTACTTTCCAGCATAATATATTCAAGGCTTATCTTGTCTTAACTCTAGAATCAGCTGTTTCTCCAAGAAACCTGTGTTCTTGGAGAACTATGTGGAGAATGGTGGTTCTTAGGAACCAAGACTGGGGCACTGGGTGTATTCATTGCTGATGGCATAATTGCTGTTCCTAGGCCCTCTCCTGCTGAGGATGAGGGTATATATATATGTACACATACATTATTGTTATATCTAACTATAGATGTTGAAATCCATGTGTTCACACATTTTTAACTCCTGTCCAACCCTACAAGTTTTATTCTAGTTTTCTCTCATTCCTGACATTTAATTCCCTTCTCAGAGAGAAAACTGGCTCCTATTATCTTCTGTAACAATCCTCCTAAATGTAGGTGCTGCACCCACCTGCCCCATCCTACTCACCCTGCTCAGGGCTCTAATACCATGTGCTAGCACACTACAGCCTCCCGCCTTCCTGCACTTAGCACCTGCCATGCCTGGCCCTACCTAATGGCTTCTAAGATTAATTTTTCAGGAAGGAAGAAGAAAGGGGAGCATTTCTTTTAACTTTTAAAGGAATTGTGATACAATTTACCATTTTAACCATTTTTCAGTGTACTGTTCTATGGCATTAAGTATATGATACATTCACACTGACCACCCTTCATTTCTAGATCTTTTCCATGACCCCAAGCTGAAATGCTGCCCATTAAACCATTAATTCTCTATTTCCTTCCTCCCATGGCCCCTAATAACCACAGTTCTACTTTCTTTGTCTTTGAATTTGACTATTATAGGCCTCTCATATAAGTAGAATCACATAATATTTGTCCTTTTGTGTCTGACTTCTTTCAGTCAGCATGATGTCGTTAAGGTTTATCCAGACTGTGTCAGTCTTTTTTATCTTTAAATATGCTTGTACATCTGTTTCTTGGTTACTTTTAAAAGGTGTCTTAGGATTTACAGCTATAAAAATGGAAGAAATCCACATACACTACTCACTTTCTCTCCCTCTATACTGTATACTTTATTTTTTTTACCTCCTTTTTAATCACTCATTTCTAACTTCTTCACTTGCTTTTTGCAATCCTATCTTGTTTTCAGCAAGGCTGGCTAGCTTTCTGATGTTTCTGAAAGGACCTTGGTTTCTGAGGTAGATTATTTTTTTAATCACTTCTTTCCTGAGACCTGCCAGTGTCTTCTCCTCTGGCTGTCTCAGTGTCTTTGCTTTGATCTCTTGTTTTAAAATTCATTAAGCCTTGGGTGGCACCTGTGGCTCAGGGGGTAAGGCACCGGTCCCATATGCCGAGAGTGGTGGGTTCAAACCCAGCCCCGGCCAAACTGCAACAAAAAATAGCTGGGTGTTCTGGCGGGCGTCTGTAGTCCCAGCTATTCAGGAGGCTGAGGCAAGAGAATCACCTAAGCCCAGGAGTTGGAGGTTGCTGTGAGCTGTGACGCCATGGCACTCTACCCAGGGCGATAAAGTGAGACTGTGTCTCTAAAAAAAAAAATTCATTAAGCCGTTTGAGTTCTTTGTTGTTCGTGATTATCATCTGTTTCATGTTAAATTTGTGTGTGTGTGTGTCTTTCATCTGCCATTTGTTTTTTCTGCTCCCTGCCTCCCTCTCCTGCATTTTTTGGTGGGTGGGGGGGATAATATATTTATATAGATCTGGAGCTATTTCTTTTTTATTATAACTCTCCTTTAGAGGAAATGACTTCTTCCTGGACCAGCTACTTATTGGGTTTGCAATAGGTGGAGGAACTAGGGTAGAATTCCAGGCTGGCAGGAAGTCTCTTAGGTTCACATCGAAGCTCTTTCTGACAAGGACTTTGTGTGAGTGTGTGAATGGGTTTGGCTTCCTACCTGTTGGAGCATGGCAGCTTCAAGGCTAAAAAATGGGATGTCTGTGTATTTCCCTGGTAAGCCCATTCTCCTGCTTTTCCTTGGGGCCAGTGAGACCAGGGAAGCTCCTAGAGCCAGCCCAAACATCATGATCCCAATGTTTGACAGGTGTTGGTTCTGCCCTGAAGCTGTACCACCTTTTTGAAGAACTCCGCCTTCTGCCAGCTCTCCCTGAGACCTGCAGTCTTCACATTCTCCATCAGCATTAGCCCTTTGGATCTTCTCAGCACTCACCGTTGCTGCACAGGCTGATGAGGCGGCTTGCTACTCTCAGTACCTTTAGCCACCCTCACCACCTTCAGCCTTGGCCCCCTGGAGTGCTCAGCACAGGAGTGCTGGGGAGATAATGCTTCCAGGAGCAGTCCTCAAACAGACAGCTCTGAGGATCGCTTTTCGTGTCTTACTAAGCTGTCCAGCACATTGGAGCCCTACTTGCCCACATGGGTGGCATGGTTATGTGTCTCTGTCAAAAAAAAATGATTTAGGCTCAGTGCCTGTGGAAGAAAATCAGATGGTTTTTCTTCTTAGCCATGCTAACATAATGAATTATGTTTATAGATTCTCTGTTAACCATCTTTGCATTTCTGAAAAAATTTTTTTTGAATTGTTGGGGATTCATTGAGGGTACAAAGAACCAGGTTATTCTGATTGCATTTGTTAGGTAAAGTCCCTCTTATAATTGTGTCTCTCCCCCAAAAGGTGTGTCACATACCGTGACCCCTCACCCTGCTTCCTCCTTCCCTGTCTCTGCTCTAATGATGTTTTTTTTTTGTTTGTTTGTTTTTTTTTTTTGAAACAGAGTCTCACTTATTAACCCTCGGTAGAGTGCCATGGCGTCACCCAGGGCAACAAAGCAACCTCCACATCCTTGGGCTTAGGCGATTCTCTTGCCTCAGCCTCACGAGTAGCTGGGACAACAGGCGCCCACCACAACACTCAGCTATTTTTTTGTTCCAGTTTGGCCAGGGTTGGGTTTGAACCCACCACCCTTGGTATATGGGGCCAGTGCCTTACCCACTGAGCCACAGGCACCACCCTAATGATGTTATTTTTTAATGTACTATTGAATTCTGTTTTCATACAGTTTATATATTATTTTAGTTTAGTTTTTAAAATTAGACACCAGGGCTCACTGTGTTGCTCAGGCTGGTCTAGAGCTCCTGGTCTTGAGTGATCCTTTCACTTTGGCCTCCCAAAGTGCTGGGATTACAAATATGAGTTCCTCTACCTGGCCTTTGTTTATATTTTAATATATATATATTTTTTATTTTAGAGACAGAGTCTCACTTTGTAGCCCTCAGTAGAGTGCCATGGTGTCACAGCTCACAGCAAGCTGCAGCTCTTGCTCTTGGGCTTAGGCGATTCTCTTGCCTCAGCCTCCTGAGTAGCTGGGACTACAGGTGCCTGCCACAACACCTGGCTATTTTTTGCTACAGTTTTGCAGCAAAACTGTGGCCAGGTTCGAACCTGCCACCCTCGATATGTGGGGCCAGCGCCCTACCCACTGAGCCACAGGCACCGCTCTATATTTTAATATTTTTGAAACAATATTTATAAATGAGATGACTATAGTTTTCTCTTTTTATGCAATTTTTGCAGATTTTAGTATCAATGTTCTCTTCATTTCACAAAAGAATTTGGTAGTTTCTTTTTAGGTGCTGAATAGTTGGAGAAACATTGGGATTATCTGAAGTTGCCTGTGAAAACTTCAGAATCTGGTGCTTTTTTCTTTTCTTTCTTTCTTTTTCTTTTTTTTTTTTTTTTTGGTGGTAGTGGTAGTGAGAGTACTTTATTACAGTTTCTCTATTCCTGCTATGAAAATTAGTCAATTTAAATGGGTTTTATTTGGGCCACTTTTTTTTTTTTTCTTAAGACAGAGTCTTACTCTGTCACCCTGGGTAGAATGCTGTGGCATTACAGCTCACAGCAACCTCAAACTCTTCAGCTTAGTGATCCTCTTGCCTCAGCCTCCCAAGTAGCTGAGACTATAGATGCCCACCACAATGCCTAGCAAGTTTTTCTATTTTTAGTACAGAAAAATAGGGATCTCACTTTTGCTCAGGCTGGTCTTGAACGCTTGAGCTCAAGCAATCCACCCACCCTCAGCCTCCCAAAATGCTAGGATTACAGTCATGAGCCACCATATCCAGCTTACTTGGGTCACTTTGATAAATCGTGAATATGTTTTCCTAGAAAGTTTTTCATAAAATCTCAGTATTCAAGTGTTGATGATTCTTAACAAACTGTCAAAATGTGTCAGCAGGCTAGATATGGCCTGTGGACCACTATTTCACAACCATTGATTATAGTCAAAGAATTTTAGACCCCAGAGAGGCCATATGGATCCTATCCAGGGGTTATAAATAGGTAACATGCCTGGTAGGTGACCTAATTGTGTGTGGTGAAGACTCTGGTGAATTGGAGAGCCCATTCCCCAACTAAAGACAAATAAGTTAATTTTAAACAGTATGCCATGTAAATCAAATAAAGTAGTGTGAGATCTCATGGCCCATGGTGGCTAGTTTGTCAGCCCAATCTCACTTCCTCATAATCATGCTTCCTGAGCATCTCACAGTTTAGTCACACTCCCTGAACAGGCCCTACCCTTTCCTCATCTGTCTTTCATAGCTTTTTTTTTTTTTTTTTTTTGGAAGACAGAGTCCTACTCTGTTGCCTTAGCTAGAGTGCCATGGCCTCAGCCTAGCTCACAGCAACCTCAAACTCTTGGGCTCAAGTAATCCTCCTGCCTCAGCCTCCCAAGTAGCTGGGATTACGGGCACCTACCACTATGCCTGGTTAATTTTTCTATTTTTGGTAGAGATCAGGTCTCACTCTTGCTCAGGCTGGTCTCAAACTCCTGAGCTCAAGTGATTCTCTTACCTCAGCCTCCCAGAGTGTTAGGATTATAGGCAGAGCCATTGTGCCCAGCCTTTTTCATAGCCTTATTACAACTTCTTCTGACAATTTTATTTCTCCAGTGTATTGTCAGCTCCTCATAAACAGGGACTGGGGCTTGTTCACCTTCATATCCTCTATGTTGGGCCTCCGTAGATGTTTGTTGTATAACTTTTATAATCACCAAGACAATAAGAATCTTCTCATCCATTTTGAGTGGATGTAATTTCAGGCTTATTGATTCATCTTGGACTGGTTCAAAGCTCTCCAGATTATCTGCCTCTTCCTCCCCAAGGCTGATTCAATTTCCAGAGAAATTATATAACCACAGCTGGAAAGAGGTGAGGTCATCAGTACCCACTTTTGGGGTCCCATCAGTTCTACTTACTGGCATTCTCTAATGCCCCTTGTTAGTCTGGATACTTTCCTTGTCACTCTTGGATCCTCAGGCAACTCAGGAGACCTGTGGGACACTCCTGTCCATAGCTCCTCCTACCATCTCTTTTGCCTTCTCCAGGACCAGTAGTTTCTCTCAAAGGCCCCCTAAACATTTGCAGAGGATCCTCTTTATCTCCTTCCTCAAGACTAGGTCTGTGGTGGAGTAGGCAAGAGTCTATACTGTCTCTCTCTCTCTCTCTCTCTTTTTTTTTTTTTTTAAATAAATATCATTTTGAATATCATTTTGTCACCCTGGGTAGAGTGCCATGGCATCACAGCTCACAGCAACCTCAAACTCTTCAGCTCAGCGATCCTCCTGCCTCAGCCTCCCAAGAAGCTGTGACTACAGGTGCCTGCCACAATACCTGGCTTTTTTAGAGATGGGGTCTTGCTCTTGCTCAGGCTGGTCTCAAACTCCTGTGCTGAAACGGTCCACCTGCCTTAGGCCTCCCAGAGTGTTAAAATTACAGGCCTGAGTCACCTCACTTGGCCTGAAATCACAGTTTTCTATTGGGGATCCTGCTGCAAGAGCAAATTGAGATCATCAGTTATCTTTAGTAGAAAAAAGTGTTATACACTCTATAGTCTAATCTACTTTTAGAAGGGCCTCAGAGCTACAAGTCTTCCAGTTTCCAAGTTTCTTTCAGCATTTGACACATTTGGTTGACATCTGATTTGCTGAGTTTTCCTAATTGTCCCATGTTAACAAGACTTATGGGCAGTGCCCTGTACTGGTCTCTAACCCAAGGTGTTGGATGTCTCTACTCCTAGCCAAGAAACCTCCTACTTTTTTTTTTTTCTTTTTTTGAGACAGAGTCTCACTGTGTCACCCTCAGTGGAGTGCTGTGTCATCCTAGCTCATAGCAACCTCAAAATCTTGGGCTTAAGCAATTCTCTTGCCTCAGCCTCCCAGGTAGCTTGGACTACAGGCACCTGCCACAACGCTCAGCTATTTCTTCTTGTTGTTGCAGTTGTCATTGTTGTTTAGTAGACCCGGGCCAGGCTCGAACCTACCAGCCTTGGTGTATGTGGCTGACGCCCTAACCACTGAGCACGGGTGCCAAGCCAAGGCTCCTACGTTTTTAAAGATGCCCATGATGCTGGCAGCCACTGAGCTACTTTGAGACCCAGTCTGCTCATGTATGGAGTTGTACATAAGGTTCCCTTACCTTGTGGGTTGTGAGGATTGCCAAGTTCATGTTTCCCACTCAAATTATTTCACCTTTATCCACTTTGACATACACAAATCTATGAGAGCTCAATAAATGTTGGGCTGCCAAATTCCAATTTCTTTATACTGACACCTCCTCTAGAATCTTACACTGTGACATAAGTAAATTCTGAGAACGATTTTTCTCAGAACAAGGCTCCCAGCAACTGCTTGTAGGGTTTGAGGGGCAGAGAGGAGCTCTTGCCTTGCCGTTGAAGGAAGCCCTTTGTTTCTAGTATAATTGGATTTTGGAAAGAAATTTATAGCTCCCCCTATGAAAGGCAAAGGGGCGAGTTGTGCCATTTATCAGAGCAGGAACCATGAAGAAACGTATGGTATCTCATTCCTGGCAGATCTTGAGGAAGCAACTGGTGAGGAGGGACAAGGGTGGGAGGAGCAGAAGGCATTTTGAAGAAGGAAGAGGCAAGTGGAGGAGGGGCCTTGGGTGAATGGTGGTCATGCTTTGCCTTTTGGAGACAACATAACAAGGAGGAAGGAGCTCCAGACTGGACTTGAGGAGGACTGAATTCTGACTTCCACCCTGTAGTTGGGGGAAGCCTTCTACTCTGCTGACCCTGGACAAGCCATAGGCCACACTCTGAGCCCCTGACTTCTGTTCTGTACCCACCTTGACACACACAGATCTGATGCAGTATATTCAGTTCCTTGACCGTACCACAGTGCATTGATCCTTTCCCCTATTGATGGTTGTTTAACTGTTTTCAGCCATTCACTGTTACTCCATGCCTGTCTTGTTGTGTATATATGTAAGTTTCTGTAAAGAGGTTTCATGAAGTGTGTGATTTCTTGATTGTAAACAAACCCTCAACTTTATAAAATGTTGCTAAATTGCTGTACAACAGCATTTTACTATTTTTCTCAGTCCACCAATGACAAGTGTAAAATAGTATCTTGTTATTACTATATTTATATTCCCATTATTTCTAGTGATGTTAAGAATCTTTTCATAAAATTATGAAGCAATTTGAGTTTTTCCCTTATGAATTATATATTCATAACTTTTGCTCATTTAGCTACTGTATTATTTGTATTTTTCTTTCAATTTGTATGATTTTTTAAAACAAATGCTGGATAGCAAGCTTTTATCATTTATATGCATGGAATATATATTTTTCCAGGCAACAGTTTGCTTTTTCATTTTATTTATGATGTACTTATTAATAGAATTTAGTACACAGATACTTTTAGTTTTTGCATTTATTATGAAAAATTTTGAACATAGAAGTTGAAATACATATGTATATATAATAATCACTCATTTGATCTAACATTCAATATTTTGCTATATTGCCTTTATGTATTTGTGTGTGTTTACTGAATCATTTGAAAGTAAATTATATACTTTATGATGATACTTTCTTAAACATAAAGACATTCTCCCACATAACCACAGTACCACTAAATACTAAGAAAATTAACACTAATTCCCTAATATCTACTATGCAGGAACATTTAATTTCCCTTTTATATATTTTTTTTGACCAGAGAGCGAATTTTGTTTTTTTTTTTTAATTAAATCGTAACTTTGTACATCGATGCATTTATGGGGTTCTGGGTATTGCTTCGATATACAATGTGAATAATTTCCCTTTTATAGCTTGATATCATGAACTGGGCTCAAATTAAGGTTCATACTTTGCATTTCTTTTTATGTCTATTGACTTTCTTTCTTTCTTTCTTCTTCTTTTTTTTTCTTTTGAGACAGAGTCTCACTATTTTGCCCTTGGTAAGGTGCTTGGTGTCACAGCTCACAGCAATTTCAAACTCTTGGGCTTAAGTGAGTCTCTGGCCTCAGCCTCCCAAGTACCTAGGACTATAGGCACCCGCCACAACACCCATCTTTTTTTTTTGTTGTTGTTGCAGTTGTTTAGCTGGCCGGGGCCAGGTTCGAACCCGCCACCCTTGGTGTATGTGGCTAGGGCCATAACCACTGTGCTACAGGCACAGAGCCCATTGACTCTTTTTTAGTCTAGAATAGTCCCCATACCTTGTTTTTCTCCTTGTGAAACTAAAGAAACCAGGTTAGTTGATTCATAGATGGTTCTACATTCTGGATTTTTCCCATCCCCTGTGTTTACTTGGTTAGCAGAGGGTGGCTGCCCTTATTCCTAAATTTATATGGAGATCAAAAGGATGATTTGCTCTCAGTTCCAATTCCAAATTCCCAGAAAAAGATAGGATGCCCATCTTGGATTAAGGTGTTATATTAGTTTATTATTGCTGCCATAACAAATTGCCACAATTAGTGTCTTACAACAAATCTAATTTATTGTCTTATAGACTAGCAATCTGACACAGGTGTTCTTGAGCTAAAATCAAGGTTTCCAGCAGAGTTGCATTTCCTTTTTAAGGCTCTAGTGGAGAATCCATTTTTTTTGCCTTGTCTGCTTCTAAAGGCCACTCACATTCCTTGCCTCATGGTTTCCTTCCTCCATTTTCAAAGCCAGCAATGTTGCATCTTTCTGACCATTCCTTTTTTTTTTTTTTTTTTTTTTGAGACAGAGTCTCACGTTGTCACCCTCGGTAGAGTGCTGTAGTATCATAGCTCACAGCAACCTCAAACTCTTGTGTTCAAGTGATCCTCTTGCCTCAGCCTCCCAAGTAGCTGGGACTATAAGGTACCTGCCACAATGCCTGGCTATTTTTAGAGACGGAGGTCTTATTCTGGCTCAGGCTGGTCTTGAACCTGTGAGCTCAGGCAATCCACCCATCTCGGCCTCCCAAGTGCTGGGATTACAGGTGTGAGCCACTGTACCCGGTCTCTTTCTGACCATTCTTCTCTCAGAGCCACTGAATTCCAAAATTCAGGCGCGTTACACACTCCCCCACAGCTTGCAGTTACTTGTACTCTTAATTTTCTGTATGAAAGTGAAGGACTTGGACATTAAATGCACTGGTGTGCTGGCAAATGTTTAACAATTGGCTCCTAGGAAGAGAGATGCCCTGATTTGTAGTATTTGCCAATTTCTGTGGCATTCTCTGCTACGGGCACCAAGCCTCCCACCATGGCCAGTTCCAAGCTACCAACATAATTTCAACAGGCTTGCAAACTTTCTGAAAATGTATAAACTATCACTCCAGCAAACCACTGTGTTTAATCCTGTTAAAATTCGCCCTGTTTGTGGCTCGGCGCCCATAGCACAGTGGTTATGGTGCCAGCCACATACACCGAGGGTGGCAGATTCAAACCCGGCCCAGTCCAGCTAAACAACAATGGCAATTGCAACCAAAAATAGCTGGGCATCATGGTGGGTGCCTATAGTCCCAGCTTCTTGGAAGGCTGAGGCAAGAGAATCACTTAAGCCCAAGCGTTGGAGGTTGCTGTGAGTTGTGACACCACAGCACTCTACCAAGAGCAATAGCTTAAGACTCTGTCTCAAAAAAAAAATTTTCGCCTTGTTCAGCACCATTCATCCTGCTGTTGTTGACTGTTGAGAACAGATGGTTTCCACTGATCTTATTTGTTTTGTTTCTACAGGGGCTGTATAAGCTCTCCATGCATATCATACTAATGATCCGAGTGTGCAAAATGTTCCGCCAAGGCCTCAGAGGATTCCGGGAATATCAAATCATTGCCTCTTCTCAAAGAAAGCATCCTATCTTCTCCGTCTGGGATGTAAGCAGCTGGGCTCTTCATGATTATGAGATTAAGGGGGTTTAATAAATAGCCCCCCACTTCCCAGCTCAAGCTCAGAACCAACCGAGAGAGAAAGCAAAGGGTAAAATTGTTGGGAGACCCAACTCTCACCTTTGTTAATGACCACACTTAAACATCGGAGAAGGTGACTTATATCATAAAGCAAGAGGATTACCTAATACTGAATGAACTCCAGAATTAGACAGCCTTACAGGCCTTATCTCAAATGGTGCTGGACCATGGCAGGCTCCAGTAAAATAGTAGGGCCCGCTGCCCTAAACTCAATGGCAGAGCAGAACATGGGCTCAGAGGGACGACCAGGCCCATTTCTGCTTCCACATCTACCAAGGAGTTCAAGTCACTCCTTCTCAATGTGGAAGGAGTGAGACCAGTAGTGTTTTACTAATACACCTCCCTCCATGTGGAAAGAAACACTGGGAGTGGGGAAGAGGCATTCTCCATTCCAACATGATCAAAGGAACCAGAGGAATCCAGGAGTCATGGTAGCGTCGGTGTTTTCTGAAGGCCCACAAACTATTAGTATCTCTACTTTCTTTCCTATCCCCCCTCATAAATGAAGGGAACATCTGCAGGGCCCGGCTCACTGTGGGGACCATGCTTTCTAGATTTCCTAGAAAGTCCCAAGTTTAAAATATTTTTATCCCCCAGTAGATCTGAGCTCCTTTTTGGCTCAGAAAAGTTGGTCAGCATTCTTTTAACTCATTCTGGTTTCCCAAAGGTGTCCTCATTATTACCAAGTGTGTTAACCAGGACTTCAGAGTTTTCTCAGCTAATAGCTGGAAAAACCCTGCTCATTTTCCTGTTGGGTCAAGAGTGACTAGATACAGGTCTCTATTCCCTTACATCTACCAATTTATTCCAAGAAATTTCCCAAAACGGTTTCTGAAGGATAGTGGCCCAAGAGAGCAGTCTGGGGATTGATGTTAGGGGAAGGGAAGGCTGCCTTGCATTGGTTTCTAAGGGACCATCAGGTAATAAAACTAGTGTGTGCAGCTGAGTTTAAGATATAGTGGAGGTAGGGGCCTATGGGCCAGCTGCAGAGAAAGGACATACGCCATCTGAAGACATTCATATTCATAGACCATATATATTTTTTATTTTTATTTTTTATTTCTTTTTGGTGAGACAGAATCTTACTTGGCCCTTGATAGAGTGCTGTGGCATCATAGCTCACAGCAACCTCAAACTCCTGGGCTCAAGTGATCCTTTTGCCTCAGCCTCCCAAGTAGCTAGAACTACAGGTACCTGCCACAACACCCAGCTAGTTGGGCGTTGCTTCTTACTTGGGCTGATTTCAAATTCCTGAGCTCAAACAGTCCACCTGTCTTGGCCTCTCAAGTGCTAGGATTACAAGCGTGAGCACCACACCCACCCTCATAGACTATATTTTAAGACACCATGCTGGCCAAACCAAACAAGGCTGCAGCCCTATGGACTGGGCCAATGAAAAGGGATGGAGTAGAAAAATTGCAACCCAGAGACTCAGGTTAGCTCTCAGGAGGAATATTTCTTTCAGGATGGCAGGCCATGGTGAAGCAATGGGCTCTGGAGAGCAGGGGGCTTTGATTAGCAGAAGACCTGAGCTTGTGCATGGGGGAGCTGAAAGCTGAAGACCCAAAGTCAGGCTTGTCAGGAAACTGTGATGTGAAACCTAACCACACCGGCCAGCCAGGGTGGCCTTGAGCACAGCCTTGCAAGGGAAGCCTATAGGAGTCATGTGATTGTTATGTAGAGAGCAGGGGTTGGGGTGTGGGCTCAGGTGCAAGGAGCCATAGACTGGTTGTCAATGCAACATGTGAACCTGGGTATTCTTAGCACCAACTTTGCCCTTCAGTAGCCTCCCTGAGAGGTACCACATGGACACATAAAGGGTAAATTGGGGGAAGAAGAGGGATCTGAGGTCCCTGGGGAGAACATGAGGTATACTTAGAAGGTAGGGGCCCTGGTTTGGCCTGGGATGGTGGTTAGGGCCTTGTTTGTCCCTTTGCTTCCCCCCAGACTCTTCCTACATATTCTCTACTCTTTCCATATCCTCTCTTCATCTGTCATCTATCAGAAGATAAGAGTGGGATTAGTTCATCCTTAAGCTCACTTACACCTCACCTCCTGGCCATGCTCTAGACAAGGACTTGGGACTTGAGTCCTGATCCCAGCAGGACCATTTACTTGCTGTGTGATCCTTGGGACACCTCAAGTCCAAAATGGGGCTTAAGAAAACCTGCTTTGTTCTGATGATTAAATGGAGTAAGATACAGAAGATGGCACCATGCTTGGCTTATTAAAGGCACTTAACAAAGCTTGGGTTCATTTGTTTTTTTCTTAACTTCCCCTTCGCCAATACTTTCTTGTTTGCTTCTTTCTCTCTTTTTTTTCTCTCCATCCTTCTTTTCTGTTTTCTCTTCATCCTCCTTTCCTCTCCCCTTTCACAATATAGTAACTTGTCACCAGTGCTGGACCTAAACCGAGTTTGGAGTTGGAGATTTTGAGCAAAAGAGGCCATGAGATGGCTGCTGCTAGGAGGTTTCCCATAACTACCTGCCCCCATGGTGGTCTAGGTATGCAGAAAGGCTTCAGATGTAAAATTCTGGAACAGTCTCACTAATTAGCCCTCCTCTCCTTGTCTCATTTTTTTTTTTTTTCCCCAGAAAAAGAAGCAAAGCCAAATCACATTTGATACCATGGACTTTGTTGCAGAGGAGGTATGCATAGCTCTAATCTTGCTGGGAGGATCAGAAGATCTGGTTTCAGCCCAGATTCTGCCACCTACACAGTGTGTTACCCTGAGCCTGTCACTTCGTTTCCTCATCTATAAGTTAGCTGATCTCAGTGATCCCTTCCTGCCTTATCATTCCAAGACTGTGAGTAGCCAGGTTTAGCTGAACTGAACCAATAGGACAGTGTCTGGGCTTGGACTCATGGAAAAACAGCAGAAAACAAAGCAAAGAATGTGAGAACCTCAGACAGAGGAGAAAGAATCCAGGTGGTGGGAAAAGCCCTGGCCTGTGTGTGAGTGCTCATTCTGTCCTGACTTCTCTGAAAGATGCTGGGCACACCTGTCACAGCTGGGTGTCGGATGCCCTTAGCATCTTCCCATTCTTTATGTTTTGTTTTTGTTGTTGCATCTTCTCATTCTGATGAGGGAATGCTTTTGTATCTGTGTGAGGCTTTGGACTATGTGACTTGTTCTCTTACTTTCAAGCCTCATTGTTATCTTCCTGGCTTTTCCCCACCATATCCTGTACATTAAATTTTAAAATCCAATATAAAATGTAAAGGAGTCTACCCATTTATCAGGAAAATCTGAAGTTCTCACTAGACTAAACCGACTAGACCCTGGTCTGGAGTAGACAAGTTTTTCCTCTTAGGGAAATGGTGAGCACAGAACTTTATAACCGTTCTCCCTTGGCACTTAGGTGTGGCTTCTATTTCCTGCCTGTCTTGGGCACATTCTAATTTTGCCTGCCTCCGCATGTATGAAATATAATCACTGAGTCATCAAAATACTGTGTTTCTTCAGTTTTCTAGACTGGCCAGTGTCTGAGGCTGGGCACTGAAGATTACCCAAGTTTTATCCTCCAAACAGGAAAAACTAGAGGCCTACCTGAGAGCCACAGAACTCTAGAGATGAGAGCAATTCTGTACATAGCAGTAGAGCAGTGTTTTTCAAACTTTTTTATCTTATCTCATGGCACACTTGAACCTGTAGTTAAACTTCCATGGCACACTTAAATCATATTGATTTTTTTAAAAAGTAAAAAAATATATATATACTTACTGTGCTTTGAACTTCTTCCAAAATAATGATCTAAAAATTTTCACGGCACACCAGTGTTGAAAATCACTGATTGGCTCGGTGCCTGTGGCTCAAGCGGCTCAAGGCGCCAGCCACATACACCTGAGCTGGCGGGTTCGAATCCAGCCTGCACTGCCAAACAACAATGACGGCTGCAACCAAAAAAAAGCTGGGCGTTGTGGTGGGCGCCTGTAGTCCCAGCTACTTGGGAGGCTGAGGCAGGAGAATTGCTTGAGCCCAGGAGTTGGAGGTTGCTGTGAGCTGTGATGCCAAGGCACTCTACCTAGGGTGACAGCTTGAGGCTCTATCTCAAAAAAAAAAAAAAAAAAAAAAGAAAGAAAGAAAATCACTGATTTACAGGGAGGGGCCTGCTTTTAGCTTTTAGCTCAGGTGGTCCAGAGGAGACACACCAAGTATTTAGCAGCACATGAGCTGAGACCAGAATGGTGAGGCAGCCGTATCCACGTGAAAATCCAGTGGAAGAACATTCTAGGCAGAAAAAACAGACCATACAAAGACCTCAAGACAGAACCAAGCTTAGCACATGCCAGGGAGAGATCAAAAGCTTGAGAATAGAGAAGGAAGGGGAGAGGTAGAAGATGAGGTTAGAGGGACGTCATCCGGGATGTTAACAAGTCACAGTCCCACCTTCCCAGCAGGTGGGGGTGGTCAGTGACTAATAGCTGCTCAAGCGCTGATGAATAAGTCCTTGTCCACTAGGGAAGAAGTTTAATAGTCTCCTTCAGTCTGTAGTCTTGTCAAGGTCTAGGCTGAGACAAGGGTGAAGGTCTCCCCTAATTGCATGTGTGTGTGCTGAGGTGACCCTGTAGGGCCTCGTCTGCTCATTTGTCAAATGGGAATGATGGTTCTTGAGCTGGTGAAGATATTGTGAGAGGGGTGTGTAAGATGCTTACCTTGACGCCTGGCACACAGGAAGCATTCATCACGTCAGCCACTATTGTATAGGGAACAGGAAAGTGTACAAGCAGGAATGTGGGAATGGCCAGCCAGCCTGCTGGGGAAATTGCTGGATCCTATGTCATTCTGACCTTCTCTCCCCAGGGTCACTTACCGCCAAGAGCTATAAAGATCATGAAGAAGCAGCCTTCCTGGAGAACAGAGCATGAGATCCAATCCCTCTGTAACATATTTCAGGTTCTAAGTAGCTACCGGAACTATGAAGAGCCCCTGCAGCTGCTCCTGGCCAAAGTCATGCGCTTTGAACGGTCAGTGAGGGGCACAGTCCTTGATTCCTGGGATGGTGCTGGGCTGGACAGGAAGAGTCCAGCTGAAAAGGTGTTTGCAGGTCCCTCTTCTCTGTAGAGCAGCGGTTCTCAACCTGTACGTCGCGACCCACAGGAACTGTATTAAGGAGTTGGCATTAGGAAGGTTGAGGACCCCTGGCTATAGAGTATCAGCCAGGGAGAGTTTTCTGTTGGTTCACCTTAGAGCTCACCTTAGGTTGAAGCACTGTTTATATCACTCATCAAAAGTCTTCATAGAATTATGGAAGAGGAGGATCGGATAGGAACCTCAGAAAGGATCTGGCCCAATTCCATCATTTTCCAGATGAGGGAATAGGCTCAGAGGAGGGAAATGGCTCATCCTAGGTCACCCAGAAATAATAATAAGAGGCAAAGCTGAGACTCAAATCTGGGCACTAAAAGCCAAAATGGATCATAGGTGATTGTACTATATCTAGATAGGTTTAGAAAAGGGTCTTTGAATTTGAATGAAAAAAAATACTATTTTCATTAATTGTCTAGTAGAAATTGACTCTTTCCTTCAATTATACATTGATGATTGAGGGAAATTGGCCATTTCCCTCAATCGTGGATGTAGGCAATGAAGCCCTGGAATAGTAGCTATCTCTATGACTTTTTCCCTAAAAGAAATCACAGATATTTTCATGTCATTTTAAGCTATTATAGATTTCACAAAAAATAATTTATGTTCTTCACATCTTCAAAGTTCTGGTAGTTATTAGATCTGCTGCTAGACTTTGTTATTTGGCGCCTGAACAAAGATGTACCTATCTTGCCATATCACAAGTTTAGAAACATTTTTTAATAGGAATTCTGCTTTATTTTATTTTGTACATTTAAAACATTATTGTGAGCCAAGGTGCAGTGGCTCAGGCTTGTAATCCTAGCAGTCTGGGAGGCCCAGGAGGATGGACTGCTTGAGTTCAAGACCAGCCTGAGCAAGAGTGAGACCCTGTCTCTAAAAACTAGCTGGGCATTGTGGCAGGCGCCTGTAATCCCAGCTACTTGGGAGGCTGAGGCAAGAGGATCTGTTGAGCCTAAGAGTTTGATGTTGCTGTGAGCTATGATAATGCCACAGCATTCTACTGAGGGTGACAAAGTGAGACTCGATCTCAAAAAACAAACAAAAAAAACAACAACCCCCGCCCCCCACAATATTCTGTGACAGCTTCACCAGACTGTCAATGGGTCCATGGCACGAGAAGAAGTGCCACGTAAATACCTTTCCTGGGAAAGCTCCAGTCCTTGTGGAAATATCACCACTGCCAGGCCTTCTCCATGACTTCAGAAGGGCAGCCTTGCAGAATATTTGAGATAAGGCCTAGCTTGAAAATTTAGGATGTAAGGCCACTCTAGGTTCATACCCAATATAGTACTTCATGGAGGTCACAGTCTGAGACATAAGCACAATCAAATACAGCCTAAGGCCTTCTCTGACCAGTGCAGGATGCTCCCAGAGGAGGAAATTAACCTCCAGCTGGTCCAGAATTTCACAGAAGAATTTGTGTTTGAACAGGTAGATTTGTCAGGTGGAGGTGTAGACAAGAACATTCCAGGCAGAGGGAGCCATTGACTTTGTTCTAGCCCAGTGAAGAAGAGTGCGTCACTATTGCCTATAAAGTTAACATTCCATGTTAGACAGAGTGGTGTCACAGAAGAAAAAAGAATCACGGAGCTATCAGGGGTCCTCAAACTGCAGCCCATGGACCACCTGAGGCAGTGTGATTGTATTGGTTCCCGTTTTGTTTTTTTACTTCAAAATAAGATATGTGCAGTGTGCATAGGAATTTGTTCATAGTTGTTTTATTTTAAACTATAATCCGGCCCTCCAATGGTCTGAGGGACAGTGAATTGGCCCCCTGTTTAAAAAGTTTGAGGACCCCTGCTAGACACTCTGGAATTCAATGCCTCATCTGTCCTAGCGGGAACTCAGGCAAGCCACTGAACCTCTCTGAGCCTCAGTACCCTTATCTTTGCAATCAGCATAATGATACTGATTTTATGGGCTTCGCTAAGTATACTAACAAGATTCAGGGAAAGATAAGTGAAGAGGTGGTTGGCAAAGCCCTCTGCTAGTTGTTGATTATTTCTGGGACTGGGAATTAGTAGCTGAGACAGGATTCATCCAGTTGCAAATATCACAAAACCTAGCCCAAGGGTATACATTGGTGGCTCACGTATCTGAAAAGTCCTGGGATAGTTCAGCTCCAGGCATCGCTAGAATACAGGGGCTCAGCGTCACCAGGACCAATGTCTGTCTGTTTTTCTCTCTTGGCACTTAGTTTCTATAAGCCTTCTCTTCCACCTGACGCTTCTCTCATAGTGGCAAGATGGCTGCCACAGTCATGGCTCCAGACTTCCATCTTTCCAGTTTTATTCCAAAGAGTAAAAAGGTCTTTTCAGTTATTGAAGTCAGAGCTTTGTAAGATTGACTTTGTTTGAATCATCACTGGGGTCAGTGACACATTAAGAGTTGAGAAAGGGTACAGTTGGTAGAAAAATGTCACTTGCTTTTTGACAGCAAAGGCAACATATATCTGATCTAAGAGATTCAAGTCCCACTGCTGACTTGATTGTGGCTCATATGACCTTCAGCAAGCCATTGCCTCCTGGAACCCCACTCTCCTCTTTCCAAAAGTTGATTGAGCTCAATGGTCTCCAAGGGTCTTTCTGGCCCTAGCTCTAGGAGTCTGTACTAGAATGAACACTGGCTATGCTCCCTGCTCTCGTTTGCTAGCTGAATATTCCTGTCATCTCCCACATGGTCATTGTCATCTGGACCATTTCCTCTTTCCTATGTTGATAAATATCCCAGGGCTGATACCAGCCTCTGGTTTGGACCTGCTCAAGTCCACAGCCAGAGAGGATGCTGAGGTTACTGACTCCAGCCTAACGCTGTTCTCTGTCCTCTGATCCCTCCCCTCAGTTTGTCAAAGGATCATGAGGCCAGTGGGTGCCCTAGGAACTCAGGGCAGGAGACACTGCTGTGGGCAGGGTTGGGGAAGGCTTCCTGGAGGAAGTAGTATCTGAGTTGCTGAAAGAATCTGAGTAAGTGGAGGAGGGAGAGAAGGCCATTCCAGGCAGGAGGAGCAACCTTTGGGACAAAGGGAGTATCATCTGCCCTCAGCAGAGTATTGGTGCTGTTGCTGCTGGCCCAGCCAGTGAGGCATGAAGGAATGGAAGGTGTCAGTGTGGGCAGAGAAGAGGAAGAGGAGGACCTGATGAGCTCATAATTGGGGAAATGACAGACATAACCCTGCCATCAGGGCATTTCTACTACCATAGTCACTCATCAGACCTGGCAGAGACTAAAAGGGGAGACTTTGGGGTTCCCCATCATCTTCTGGGTAAAATGTAAGCTTAGCCCAGCTTTGGAGGCTTCAGACAAGTTGACTTTCTCTCAGACCCATCCCCTGGCCCCCCCGGCCCATTTTCTTGTCCCATGAAGTGCACTGTTATGCCCTTGACTGTGCTATGCATTAAGCTACCTCTGTGTCTTTGGCCATGATAGTCCCTCTGCCTGGGACACTTGTTCATCTCTTTGTCTACCTGGACAACTCACTTTGGACACTATGCTGGAGCCTTCTCTGACCTTTGTAAGCTGGGCTAAATATACCCTTTCTGTGCTCCTAAATTAACCTCATTTACCTCTTGTACATGATGATAATTTTTTTTTTTTTTTTATACAGAGTCTTACTCTGTTGCCCTGGGGTTGAGTGCTGTGGCATCATTATAGCTCACACCAATCTGAAACTCTTAAAGGTCAAGCTGTCCTCATGCCTCAGCTTCCTAAGTAGCTGGGACTGTAGACACCTGCCACCATGCCTGGCTAGTTTTTCTATTTTTAGTAGAGACAGGGTCTCACTCTTGCTCAATCTTATCTCAAACTCCTGAGCTCAAGCAATTCATCCACCTTGGCCTTCCCAGTATTATAGGCGTGGGCTACCACACCTGGCCAGTGACCATAATTTTGAAAACAAAACCTATGTCATTACTGGGTACAACAGACACAAGTTGGCATTTATTTTACTTACTAAATAAATGAAGGAAATGAATAGAAATTGAAAGAAGCAAGATTTGGATTTATAAATGAAATACAGAAATTTCCCTCTGAGTCTAAGAACAAAATCCCAGTTTGCCTGGGGCCACGGCATTTTTACCCTGCAGGTGCCCAGTTGGGTAATGAGCTACTAGGGATTATAATAGGACCATTTATCTGTCTCTTTCTAGCCATTCTTCATTTTATAGATAAAAGAAACTGAGGTTCACGGAGGGGCCATGAGCTGTGGGCTATGTGTCCCACAGCTAAGGGACCAGTCTTTGGCTCGAGGTCTGACACTAAAGCCAGTGCTCCTAATCATTCAGCTACTCGATTAATCCATCCATTGGTTTCAGCATTTTTTCCCACTCATTTATTAAACTACTGTTTACTGAGCATTTCCTATGAGCCCAAGCACAGGTAATGGCGCACCAGACCAACAAAGGCTCTCAGGAAGCTGCCTCGTAACTGAGGCAGGCAACTGGATAGGTGTCCGTGGAGGGGTCCAGCTACGTAGGCAGGGGCTGGGTTGTTCTGAAGGCCCTTCTAATCCAACGCTGTGCTTTCATCCCCTAGAGCAAAGAGCACACCCAGTCGAGAGCTCTTCCTCATACAGATCAGCCTCTGTGTTGCTACCAGCTCAACTGCTCAACTGGCCATTGTCTTCCCCAGGTTTGGTCGCAGGCGTGTGATTATCAGGAAGGGAAAGAAGGGCAACAGTTTTTATTTTGTCTATCGGGGCACAGTCGCAGTGACTGAGGATGATGATGGCAGCAGTGCCTTCCTGGATCCCCACCCGAAATTGTTGTACAAGGGTGACTCTTTTGGGGTAAGCCTGGAGAAGTGCCTGGCTTCCCGGGGTGGGGCTGGGGAGGTGACAGGACTCATGCTAGAACTTCTGGCCAGGCCCAGTCCTGCCTCATCCTCTGCAGGTCACCACCCACATGGGCCACAGCACCCTTATCTGTCAAAAGCTGATTGAGTTGGACCAGGTGGTGCTCAGGTTGACATCTTCACCTCTGATATTTAAGGAGTATTGTTCCCTATAAAGGGTCTTCACCAGCTTCCTCCCTGCTGGCCTGTTCAGGCCTGTTGCCTCTTTTTCCACAAGGAGCAGATTAAGAAGGAAGAAGTGAGCCGCCTTTGGGAGAGTGGGGAGGAATTTAGAGGGGTCAGGGGAAGAGTCTAGGGAGGGGAGATTTCAGGGGAGAGACAGAAGCTGAGAAGATAGATGTAAGGCTGCGAACAGGAGCTGGAGGTAGCCTCACACTTGACCTTGTCCCATCTATCCAACAGGAAGTGGGTCTTCTGAATGCTTCAGTAAGGAGGTCCACTGTGGTCTGTATGGAAGAAACGGAGTTCTTGGTTGTTGACCAGGAGGACTTCCTCGATCATAAGCTGGACCTGGAAGTTCAGAAAGATGCTCAGTATCGGTTTGAATTTTTTAGGTAACCACACCCTGATTCACCATCTTTATCTTCTGTGTGTTTCTTAGGTGCTAGACTTTGTTCCAGGCCTGGTGGGAAACAGACCAGGCATTGTTCTCCCTGCCTGGAATACCCACATGCCACCCAACTTCTTTAACAAACTCCTATCACACCTTCAGGTTTCAGCTCAAATATCCCTTCCTTGTGGGATAATGGTAATAATAGTTAGCATAAATTGAGCATTTAGTGGGCCTTTTTGTAAAAGAGTAAAAGTCCACTAAAGAATCTGCACTAACTCTGAAAATCCAGATTGTAGGGCTGCACAGCTATAGAGAAGTGTGTTGGCAGAGGGGTCTGGTCTCTGTGGCTAGAGGTAGGAGAGGTGGCTTCATGGGTAAAGGAGAATGCAGTCCTGAAGGAAGAAGCATTTCATTTTTCATCCAGAGGAAAAATAGGTCTGGTTCCAACCTCAGCTCTTAGGTTTATCAGTGATGTGACCCAAGACAGGTCACTTCATTTCTCTGAGCTGCAGCCTCCTGCTCTGTATAATGTGGATAATGGTACCTCTCTCCCAAGGTTGTTGTCAGGATGGAATGAGACAATCAGGGGATCATGGAGAGTGTGTGCCCCAGGGCTTCCTGTGGTGGTGCCAGACCTTTGTCCCTCTGAACATGGAACCAGCCCCAGACTTCTGGTACCCTGGGCTTAACTCTGTGTTCCCAGTAAGGCCCAAGTCACCTTGAGTTAACCTGAGTTAACTAACTCAGTCCACCTGAGACAGTTGAGTTCCACGCCCATAATCTTTTGGATCTGAGAAAATTTTAAGATAATTGTTAGCAGCACCCATGGAGAGAAGGCAACCCCTCTCTCTGTGTGGGAGATCGCCAGTGATCAGTGGTGTTCAAGGTCAGGGGAAGGGACAGTCACTGTGGGGTGGCTTTTTAACCATAGGGAACAATAGATGGAAAGGGGAGGGTCCAGATTTTCCCATTCCCCAGAGCTGAATATTTGAAGCAAATAGGCCAGAAAGAGATAGGAATTAGAATGAGTGGCTCAAACCAAAGTTAGGGCTGGAACTGCCCAGCTGGAGGATAGAACAGCCAGTGAGCCAAAGTGAGGAACTAGTCCTTAGAAAGCCACAGGAAGGATGGGTGTAAATAGCAGGGATGGAGCTGGGAGAAAGTTCCTTGATGGAAGAGCAGACATGACAAAAGCACAGAGGCTGGATCACCCCAGGGGTATCAGGACAGCTGCAAAGAGCTGAGCTTGGTGGGAGGGGAGGACATCAAGAGAAGGGCAGAGGGGGCAAGGGTGAGAGTGGCTAGTAGAAAAGCTTCCCCCCCAGGCATCTTTCATACTAGAGGAGCATCTCCTCTTTCTGGAAATTGCTGTGATCAGAACACCTTATGTGATGAAAGATGATGAATGCTAATAGGCTTTTCCCCTCAGGAAAATGGATCTATTTGCATCCTGGCCTGATGAGAAGCTCTGGCAGCTTGTAGTCCTGGGGAAGATAGAAAAATACTCCTATAGGCAGCTGATCTCAAAAGACCTTATGGAATCATCTTGCATCATATTTGTCTGCAAGGTGAGAAGTCTGGAGGTGGTGGGTGAGTATAATGCTGGGAAGAGCAAGTCTAATAGAATGTCCTGTGGCCAGACAGGTTTGGCCCTGTTCTGCAACCAGTGCAATTCACTTCTTTTTCTGGGTTTCTGTGTGCTGTTTTCAAAGGCCTGCCTCCCTCAGAGGGCTGCTGCAAACTTTAACATAGATAGCTATGTTACACAGAGGACCAAGGCATGCTCCCTCCTTGAGCTCCTATGCACGCTTTTTTATATACATATGCATATTTAAATTGTATATTTGGTCCTTGAATCTTTTTTTTTTTTTTTTTTTGAGACAGAGTCTCACGTTGTCACCCTCAGTAGAGTGCTGTAGTATCATAGCTCACAGCAACCTCAAACTCTTGGGTTCAAGTGATTCTCTTGCCTCGGTCTCCTGAGTAGCTGTGATTACAGGCACCTGACATAATGCTTAGCTGGTTTCTCTTTTTCTTTTCCTTCCTTTTTTTTGGTGGTGGTGGGGAGGAGACAGAGTCTCATTTTGTAGCCCTAGGTAGAGTGCTATGACATCATAGCTCACAGCAACCTTAAACTCTTGTGCTTAAGTGATCTTCTTGCCTTAGCCTCCCCAGTAGCTGGGACTACAGGCACCCGCCACAAAGCCCAGCTATTTTTAGAGACAGGGTCTTGCTGTGTCTCAGGCTGATCTTCAACTTCTGAGCTCAAGCTATCCATCCTCCTTGGCCTCCCAGAGGGCTAGGATTACAGATGTGAGCAAACCATGCCTGGCTGGCTCTTGAATCTTAAAGATGCCAAATCATCTTTTAAAAATTATAATCTTTAAATTATAAAAGTGACATGTACTACATTATAAAACTTTCTGGAAAGAGGGAAGACGTCACCTATAAGCTCATTTCCTCAGAGTAGAGTTTCAAAAGTAGAATTTTGTGGCTCGGCGCCTGTGGCTCAAGCAGCTCAGGCGCCAGCCACATACACCTGAGCTGGCGGGTTTGAATCCAGCCCGAGCTGCCAAACAACAATGACGGCTGCAACCAAAAAATAGCCGGGCGTTGTGGCGGGTGCCTGTAGTCCCAGCTACTTGGGAGGTGGAGGCAGGAGACTCGCTTGAGCTCAGGAGTTGGAGGTTGCTGTGAGCGGTGATGCCACGGCATTCTACCCAGGGTAACAGCTTGAGGCTCTGTCTCAAAAAAAAAAGTAGAATTTTGTGGTATCATAATTTTTCTTTTCTAAGGCAGACTTTATTCAAGGGGGCTATGGAGATAGGTATAGGGACCATCACAATGGGGTCAAGGAGAGAGATTAGACTCAATTTCCAGTCTCACCATTTTTATGGCTCCTGGAACGAATTGCCTTACAAAACAGGGGATCCACCTTATCTGGCTTCCAGTACATACAGCTTTGCAAGTCATTTTCTCAGAAGTCTACTAATTTAACAGATAGAGATTGCTGCCTCACTGAGAATTTTATATATCTATTTTTCTGATTACTAGTGAGATTTATCATGTTTGTTTACTATAAGTTTTGCAAATTGGTTTGTATCCTTTGCTGCCTTCCCTTTGTTTGTTGATAAGGAAAAGAAAATCTAACTATTATCAAGTGCTTACTGTATACCAGGCTCTGTGTTCTACGTACTTTATCTCACTTCAGTCTCAATAGCCTAAAGGAGGTTGGTATTCTCATTATTCCCATTTTACAGGGGGAAAAACTGAGGCACATTAAGGTTAAGTGGCTATCCAAGATCATGCAGGTGATGAGTGGGCAAGGGTTCAACCCAGGTCTGTCTGACTCCAAAGCTTTTCTCAGGAATTGGGATTTGAGTTGACTTTGTTGACTTTTTGTCAAGATTGTAACACATTGGTCCAGGCTCTGGAGAGATACAAAGTTGAAAAAGAATGGTTCTTTCTCTTTGTTTATCTCCTCTACTAGATTCCATGCATAGACAGAGGTGTCAGTGCCAAGTAACAAGTGATTGGTGCAAATTGTGCAAGTTATAAGAATGCAGGCGAGGGATCTCTAAAGGCTAGAGGCTTTTAGGAAAGGCTTCCTGGAGGAGGTGAGGTGGGAGCTGAGCTTTGAAGTGTGGAACCATACAACAAAAAGAAGGGAGGAAGGTTGGTAGAGTGCTGGAGCTGGCTTGTACTGGCTTTCAGAGCTGATATTTTCAGGAATTTTTCAAGTTGATAAACACAACAATTACTGAATATTAGATTTTAATAAACCCACAGTTAAATAAGCTATATTGAAAACAAGGATAATAAATACTGAAAAACTCACCATTTCCTAAAGATGTTACTGCATTTTACTATTATCTTTTCTCTTGAGATTATGTCTGCTGTATTTATATGGGAGAAATATTGTCGCCTAGCCACGTTCATCTTCCCCCTGCTCAAGAGAAAGCCAGTGTCCAGAGACTGCAGGCTCACAATGGGAAAGTTTATTCCACATAGTGCTAAGTGGGGAGATGGGGAATTTCTCAAATCCACTTCCCTGAGAATTGAGGAGAAAGTTGTTTTTTTTTTTTTTTTTTTTTGAGACAGAGCCTCAAGCTGTCGCCTTGGGTACAGTACCGTGGCATCACAGCTCACAGCAACTCCAACTCCTGGGCTCAAGCGATTCTCCTGCCTCCACCATCCAAGTAGCTGGGACTACAGGCGCCCACCACAACGCCCGGCTAATTTTTGGTTGCAGCCGTCATTGTTGTTTGGTGGGCCCGGGCTGGATTCAAACCTGTCAGCTCAGGTGTATATGGCTGGTGAGAAGGATTTTTAAAGACAGTTTGGTGAAGATTAGGCAATCAGGGTCTGCTGATTGGCTGGTTTCAGCACAGACCCATTACTCCTTTGGTATGGGTGGCTGTCTAGGCAGATCAGCCAATCCACTGGAATGCAGGATCTGGAAGGTATCTCAAACACGACCCCTAGGTGCTGAACAAGTGATGTTACGTATGGAGGAAAGTTAAACAGCTTTATGGCTACCACCTGTGTTCTCTTGAGTAGTAATCATAGAGATGCAAACAAGGGGAAAGTGACTATTATCAAGTGAGGGGACAGTGGCTGAGTGTTGTCACTATTTCACCTAGGCCTGTTCCCGTCAGAGTTTTCTTCATTATTATTGTTATTTTAGCTAGGCCTGTTTCTTCACAGATTTTCATTATTATAATTATTTTAGCTAGGCCTTTTCCTTCACAGAGTTTTGGGGGCCCTTACTCTAGTTCTCGCCTTGCACCCCTTCATCAATTTGTAAGGGTGATTTCAGAAATACTGTACAATTGTGCACATCACTTCCCAACTCCACACTCAGTGACTTCATGTTGGTGTTCAGCAGCCATGGGGGTTTCCACATGGAATGAGCAAACACCCTAAGTCAAGTCTGGATTGATGGCTTTGCTGATTTCTTAGAAATGCATTAAGAGAAATTGTTTATAATGCAAATTAAATGTAAAAGGGGGCTGCATCTGTGTCTGTTATACTGTACTAGACTGTAAAGAGAAGGAAATTAAGGCAATAGTCTAAATTAAGGAAATAGTCTAACAGTGTATAAAAACTATTCTGATTCATCATAGAAGTTACATCATTAATGACCAAGTGAAGTTCTGACATGCATAATGCTAAAGCTAAAAGAAGTTTCAATTTAGTAAATATAATTTATAAGAGGGTGAGAATAGTTTCATAGATCACAGACCAAATTTAATAACATTAAATTTATTGGGAAAAGAATGGATTGGGATGCAACTTCATTTGTCAACTTACGGTTGAATTGCAAATATAGATTGGCCACAGTTACAAAAAGTTCAGCCAAAGACAACCAAAGCATTCTGTGATTGGCTATATGGAATTTCCAGTAAGAATATGGCAGATTTTGCCTCAGCAAATATAGCTCAATGGCTAGGGCGCCAGCCACATACACCAGAGTTGGCAGGTTCAAATCCAGCCTGGGCCTGCCAAACAACAATGACAACTACAACCAAAAAATAGCTGGGCATTATGGCAGGTGCCTTTAGTCCCAGCTACTTGGGAGTTTGAGGCAAGAGAATCGCTTAAGCCCAAGAGTTTGAGGTTGCTGTGAGCTGTGACATCACAGAAAAAAAATAAATAAATATGACATATTTTATTATTTGTAAATTGTGTATAACATACCCTTTGTAACAGTAAAATTTACATACATGTTTATTTTTTTCTGGAAAGCTGGTTGTTAAACTTAGCAACACTATGTGGGGTGTGTGTGAGAGAGAAAAAGAGAGAGATTCTGGGGTCAGTCCCAGAGAACAGAATTAAGTCTAGCTAATATAAGTAGAAAGGGATTTATTGCAGAATGATAAATGGCTAACAGACTTCCCAGGGATGAGCCTGCCCAAAGAGACTCTAGACTGAAAATGACATCTAGACACCTGTAAATTGGAGTCCAGAGCTGGCCTGCCATGGGTGCTACTGCCCCTGCCATGCTCAGGAAGCTACTGCTACAGCCATCATCTCTAGTAACCAAGGCCATAACCAAGCCTTGTCTGAATGCATCAGATTGGTGAACCCAAATCACACCCAGTACCTTGGCTGCCAGGGAGCTTGGGGAATAAGGCGATTACCGTATATACTCGAGTATAAGCCTTAGGAACTCATTTTCAAATGCAAATTCTCAGGCCCACTCATGAGCTGTTAAGTCCAAAACTCTGGAAGGGCGGTCTCAGTAATCTGTGTTTTCACAAGCCTTTTGGGTGATTCTGATGCACACTGAAGTTGGAGAACCCCTGCCCCAAGGGAGGAATTTTCAAATTTTGGTAAGCATAAAATCACCCAGGGTGCTTTTTAAAAAGGCAAATTACTTTCTTATCCCAGAGTTTGATTCATTAATTCTGGTATCTGCATTTGAGTAAGGGCTGCTGCAGGTGATTCTAATACCAGGGATGCCTGGAAAAATGACACAAAAGTCACAGAGTGACAGCAGGTAGGGGGGCTTTCAGGGACTTGCTCCTCACAGCATTTTATTAAAATCTGATGTAATAGTTAATGTGAAGATTGTACATAAAAATTCTGTTTTCTGGCTTTTGAGAATTCAGATCTGGGAACACAAGATTGTGTTCTGGTGCAGGCCTTGTCTGGCTGGAACCTAAAAGTGTCTACTCCCTCTAAAGGACTGCTCTTTTTTTCTCATTTTTGTTTCCTGACTTCAGTGCTCTTTGGGAAGGGGACCTGATTGCCTAATTCCTGTAGTTTACTCATATTATCACTAGAGGGCGAAATCAGCCTCGAGTCCCTGGGCATCTTGGGGACCTCAGAAAGTTAGAAAATATGATTTCCTGCTGGCATCACAAATCTAATTAATGCCCATAATCAACTCAGAACAGTTTATCATTTGGGGACACAGGATGAAACTGTTCTCTCCATATGTATAGATACAAGACCCACGAGAGACTTTCCAGAGGAAACCACGTTGGTGTATGTTTCTCTGGCTCTTGTGGCTCTTGGGTGGTAAACTTTTTTTGTTTGTTTTGGGACAGAGTCTCACTATGTTGCCCTGGGTAGAGTGCCGTAGCTTCACAGCTCATAGCAACCTCAAACTCTTGGGCTTAGGCAATTCTCTTGCCTCAGCCTCCCAAGTAGCTGAGACTACAGCCACCTGCCACAATGCCTGGCTATTTTTTGTTGCAGTTGTCATTATTGTTTAGCCGGCTCTGGCTGGGTTTGAACCCACCAGCCTGTGGTTCCGATTGAGCTACGGGCACTGCCTAAACATCTGTTAAGCGAATATTAAATAAAAGTGCAAGCACAATGGCCAGCATATAATAAGGGCTTATTAAATGTTTTTTTCCTTCTTCCTCTTCAGTAGGAATTTGTCTTGAGCCTTAATCCTTTATAATGTGTCTCTTAGAGTTACTACTAAAAAGGGTAAGATTTTCAAAAAGATATAAAGTAAAAGGGAAAAAATGACAAATCTTTCTTACCTATCAGATTAGCAAAGATTAAAAGGATTGTGAAGACCTTGGCCTGTTAGGAACTAGGCTGCATGGCTGGAGGTGAGTGGCAGGATAGCCAGGAGAAGCAGCTTCTTCCTAGGGATTTAGGTTGTGGGCTCCTTACGAACTAGTCCATAGAAAAATTATCTTCCATGAAACTGCCCCCTGGTTCTAAAAAAGTTGGGGACCGCTATAATGGGCTCTGTTATGTGTTGTTGAAGAGTGTAAATTGAGCTAAGCTTTTTGGGAGGCAGTTTGGCAATGTGTATGAAAATTTCAAAAATGCATACCCCTTGGGAATTATTCCCAAGGAGATAATCAAATGTAGGAATTACATTAGCATATGCTAGATGATGTTGCAGTTATAAACAGTCTTCAAATTTCAGTGGATTACCTAACCAAAATGTATTCTTCTACTTGCCCATAGGTCATCAGTTAGGCCTTGGTCCTTATGGTCTCAGGGACTCAGGCCAGTAGATACTTGATCTTGACCCATGCTCCCATGATTACCAAGACAAGAGAAGGGAATGTTGACAATTGACAAGTAGTTTTTAAAGTTTCCACTCAGCTGGACAGGGCGGCTCATGCCTGTAATCTGGCACTGTGGGAGGCTGAGGCAGGAGGGTTGCTTGAGCTTAGGAGTTTGAGGCTTTTCTGAGGGAGAGTGAGACCCCGACTCATGAAAAAAGTTGAAAAACCCAGCGGGGCACCACAGCAAGCTCCTGTAATCCCAGTGGCTTCCAAGGCTGAGGCAGGAGGATGCCCACAGCCTGAGTCTGAGGCTGCAGTGAGCTATGACTCCATTGCACTCCTCAGGTTATAGGGTAGAACTCTGTCTTGACAAAAATAAAATAACATAAATAAATAAATAAATAATGAAGTTTCCACTCAGAGTATGACCAGTTACTTTGCTAAGGAAATCTAAGGAAATTGGCCAGAGCAAGTAAGAAGGCCATGCTTAATCCAGAGGATGGACGAGTGCAATTCTGCCATATGCCTCAAAGGAGAACTTCAATATTTGTGTGCTACCTTCATGACCTCTAGAGTAATTAAGATGCACTAGTATATGAGAATATCTGTTAGAGTTGCTCTCTGCTGCAGGTCACAGAAATGTACAACTGTGATGGCTCAGTAAATAGTATTTTTTGCATGCAGTGATCATTCTAGAATTAGGCAGTTTTAGGACATCATCAAGAACACAAGTGGCTTCTAGTTTTTCTGCTCTTGGCTTTCCTCCTAATGGTCGCAGTGTGACTGTTCCACCTCCTGCCATCACATCTGAGTTTCAGGCAGAGGGAAGGAGGTAGGACAACAGTTGCTTTCCTGGACGTTTTATCCAGCAGTTCCCACTTCCATCTCAACAGCCAGAACCCTGTTACCCCATTACAGAGCAGTTTGGAGAGCGGTGAGTTTTTTTAACTGAGGACTTTGCTGCCCTGAACAAAATCAGAAACAACCAAATTAGAACCAACCAAATATGAATCTTCAAAAGTGTTTTCTTGAGGTGTGACAAATATGCAATAAAAATGGAAATCTAAACTTTACAGCTTGGTGAATTTTTACATGTATATACACTTGTGTAATCACCACCCAAAATCAAGGTAAAGAACATTTCCAGCATTCCAGAAGGCTGTGGTGTGCCCCTTCCCAGACAAAACCTCCCAGACAGATAAGGTTACCACTCTCATGACTTACGTTACCATAGATTACTTTGGCCTGTTTTTGAAGTTCATATAAATGGAATTATACAGTATGTATTCTTTGTGTCTGACTTCTTTTGGTCAACTGAATATTATTTTTAATTTTACAAATTATGTTACACATAGAATAATATGTAACCAGTAAAACACAAAGTAGAAACACATTGTTTGGCATAGAAAAATGTCTTTGATCTATTATTGAATTTCTAAAAAGGTTGCAAGTCTATTTTACATAAATGAATTCATTTATGAAAAATTATATATAACAAGGGTGTCAAAAATACATTCACATTTTAAGAAAGGCAAAAACTATTGAAATTATAATACTCAAGTCTTGTAGATTATTAGACTTCTGCAATTAGAAGAGGTGCTCAACAGGACTTATAGTCATCTTTTGATATCTATATATATTATTATAATTTTAATACAGTTTTTGCCTTTCTTAAAATGTGTATACATTTTTTAGCACCCTCTGTATATATATCTTATATGTACGGAGAAAGAAAAATTTGAAATATTCACCAATATTTTCCTACTAGTTATTTTGGGGTGCTATGATTATATACCTCATAGTTTTAACTTTTTCTATGCTTCTCTGTTGGGTGTGAATATTTTTAAGTTTTTAATTTTGGGATAATTTTTAATTTATAGAAAAATTACAAGAGCAAGTACAAAGAATACATGTCTAACCTTAACCAAGCTTCACCAATTGTTATTTGCCAATTTGCTTTAGTGTGTATATATATGTATATGCAGGGTGGCCATAAAGTTCATGTGCAATTTGCACATGAATCATTTTTACACCTGAATCATTCAAGAGTTAAAATCACTTATCATACTCATTTATCCCTATACCATAAGATCAGAAATGAACCACAGAATAATTATCAAAGTCAGAGAATTTTAATATTTGTCTATTAGAAAAATATATAATTCACAATCTATTTCTTCAGTTGTCTCAATAATGTGTCCTTCATGTCAGCTTTATTCTCAGCATTGTATTTAGTTCTTATGCCTCTTTAGTTACTTGAATTTTTTAATGAGTACAGAGCATTTTCTTAAAAAGAAAAAAAGAACGAAACCACTTTTATTAAACAAACAAAACAAAAAAGGGTAAGACTCGGTGTCTGGCCTGCCTGGAGTCTCCTGGGCTAACCCTATTGTTGTGTCCCTTGATGCATCCAGGGCAGCTGTGAAGTCCTGAGGCTGATAGATCTTGGGGATTGCCCCTCCTACTACAAGTGGGTCTGGCAGCATCTGGAGCTGATAGACAACAAGCCTCTGAGCCAGCACTTCATCGGTGAGTTGCTCCACCACATCTGGCAGCAGGGGGCACCCTGAGCTTATCCCGTTTTTTATTCCTAGCCCATAGAATCAGAAATCTGAGCCAGAGAGCCCCACAGGATGACTTGGTTTGATCCCTTCTTCTACCAGCTGTCTTCTCTTCCAGCCTCTTCTCAAGCCTTTTCCCAGTAACTCTTTAGTTTGTCCCAGGTGGCCTCATACATCTCATCCCCCCTCCCCAGCTTTTTAGATCTTGGTGTAAACATTCCTTCCTCGGAGATATCTTCCTGATTTCTCACGCTGGAATCATCATCTTCCATCTTGCCATTGTGTCCAACTCTAGTGACTCATGTTTCTCTGCTATGGTATTTAGCCCCACTGAAATCATACAACCTAAATGTGAGTGGTTATTAAATATTTGTCTCTCTTGCTAGAATATAAACTCTATCAGGGCAGCCTTTGTGTTCCCAGGGCCTGATACCACAACTGGCATCTAGCAGGTACTCAGAAGCTAATCACAGAGTGAATGGATAGCTGTTGTGGGTGAGCACCTCAGGAGGCTGAAGCAGGAGGGTGACTTGAGCCCAGGAGTTTGAAGTTCCATGAGCAAGGCTGATGCCATGGCACTCTAGTCTGGGCAACAGAGTGGCCTATCTCAAAAAAAAAAAAATATGATTTATGTTACCGTAGATTACTTTGGTAATCTCTCTTAGGTGTTCTATATGGTTATAGACACATGGCAGGTTGTAAATATGCACACTCTTCAGAGGGAGAATATCTGGTCCCTGTTACTCCATCTTGGCTGGAAGCAGAAGTCTAGATTGTGTTTTTTAATAGCTGAGTGTTATTCTATTATATGGAAATACAATAATTAATTTAAGTCTCTTTTACAGATATTTTGAGTTACTTCCAAATTTTTACCTTACTATGGTGATTCCCTGGTGTATTTAGCAAGGAAACATTGGACAAATTCTTAGAGTTACTGAATCAAGTAATTGATCCAGTGTACATATTTATGTACATTTAAATATTGATGGATATTGTTGAATACCTTTCAAAGAGGTCATATTCAGTGCTTTTATATGTGTTCTGTTAAGCTGGGTCTATTTCTTGTGGAGTTCAGATTTATTTTTGTTAACATTAATTTTCATAGTTGATTTTAACACTAGAGGTCTTTTTTTAAATAAATGTTAGGTCTCTTTTTAAATAAATGTTATTGAGGGATACTTTTTGTTTGTTTGTTTGTTTGTTTGAGACAGAGTCTCACTCAGTTGCCCTGGGATTGAATGCTATCACATTGTAGCTCACAGCAACCTCACTCTTGGGCTCAAGCAATCCTCTTGCCTCAGCCTCCTGAGTAGTTGGGACTACATGTGCCCATCACAATGCCCCCTAGTTTTTCTGTTTTTAGTAGAGATGAGGTCTTACTCTTGCTCAGGGCAGTCTAGAACTCCTGAGCTCAGGCAATCTTCTTGCCTTGGCCTCCCAGGGTGCTAGGATTATAGGTGTGAGTCACCGTGCCCAGCCCCAGGTATAATTCTCATACAATAAAATGCATGCATTTTACATATGTAGTCCTATGAATTTTAACAAATGTATATTTCTGTGTAGCCACCAGAATCAAGTTATAGAACATTTCCATCACCCCTAAAAGGTCCTTCATGCCCTAGTCAATCTCTGCCCTTCACCCCTGACCTAGGCAACAACTTATCAGCTTTCTATCACTATAGGTTATATTTATCTTCCCAGGGTTTCATATAAATGGAATCACACAGTATGGATTCTTCTATGTCTGGCTTTTTTGACTCAGCATAGTATTTTTGGTTTGCTTCTTATTATTTCTGAGTTATACTTCTTTGGAGATCATTTTAATGACTTCATAGAGGGTCCAGTATATGCTAGCACTGAACACACCACACGCTTTATCTATAGTCCTTACAGTGGTCCTCCAAGGGCTCTAAGGATGACTGGTCCTAGTCATCCATCTATCTTATTGTCGCCCCTGCCCCAATTTGAAGCCCAGTTTAAAAGCTGGGATAAGTGTGATCTGTTAATGGAATGAAAGTTTTTAGTCAAACAGACCTGAATTCAAATCCAAGCTTCAGTCCTTTTCTAGATGGCTGGAACTCTCTGCTGTTCATTTTATCTCTTAGATTAGGCTAATCACACTTGTCTGAATGTAACACTTGGGAAGGCTGTAGCACAGGGATGTTACCTGTGTTTTTCTTGTCTTTTTCTCTTAATTCCCTTGCCAGATTACCCAGGCAGGTTTCTATGTTATATTTCCTCCCCTACAACCTTAACTGTCAAGTATACAAAGACCCCTTAATGTTTTCCTGTGCTTTTTCTAACAGAACCCTCTCCTAAGCAGAGATTTAAGGAATTCCAGATCAAGTCATATCCTTTACAGGACTTCACTTATTTGAAACTTCTGCAACTCCAGAAAGCCTGGAAGCAAGAGGGGACAAGTTTCAATAGGACGATCAAAACCTCAGAAAATAGTCTCCCAAAGCTCTTCGGCCCTAAGATTAAGTAAGCTTAGCTCTTGGCACATAGAAGAGCCCAGATTGTGATTGAAAGGGAGGGCTATAACTTACATGGCCGAATGTCAGGGATGCTGGGGAGGGGGCAGAGGTGGCAGGCACAAGTCCACCCCAAAAGGATAGGTGTGTGTGTGAGGCAACCAGCCTAGAAAAGCCGTTGGTTTGCTATCTAGGACCTACCTTCTTGGCCTCGGCCTCACAGGGGTACGTTAGATGGTCAGCTACTACTTTTCACTTAAGGAAGGGAGAAGAGGACAGAAGTTCTGGCTCTGACATTCACTTAGTATGTGCACTGCTGGGTCTTTTTGACTCTGAGCTTCTGCAGAAAATTCTGCCCATCTAAGGGAGGCAGTTATAGCCCAGTAATAAGCACATGGGTTTGGAGTCAGTCCAACCCAGGTTCAGATCCTGGCCTGGTCACTTGTTTTAGCTTTGTGTCCCTAGGGAAGGGATTGACCTCTCTAAGCCTTATTTCTTTCTAGATAATAGTGTCTAAGTATCAGCGTTCTTATAAATCAGGAGTTAAATGAGAATACTTCTTCCGTGCCTGAGAATTATCTAATTTACTCCTCTTAATAACCCTATGAAAAAAATATTATCATCATCACTCCCATTTTTCAAGTGTAAAAACCAGGGTAGAGAAAAAGGCTAAGGTCCAGATCACACAGGTAGAAGTGGTGAGCCAGGATTTAAATTTGATTAACTTGTTAAGGCTTAGTCTTTACAATTGTCACTACTGTATGAGGGCCGTACACACTGAGGGTTGTGCTTTTGCCTTTCCTGGAGAGGACGAGGAGCAGAACAGGACATTCAGTGGGGACAGGCCTAGAATCAGCTCAACACTGAGCCCAGAGCAGCATAGTCCCCTCACCTCATTACATTTGTAATTAAAAGTATCATAATGGCACTAATAATGGCATCAGTGTCACAGTCCCCATGTCGCTCCAAGGGTCACTTCACTCAAGTCCTTTGCCCATTAACACTTCAAGCTACTCACCTCCTGTATCACTTCTGAGTTGTTTTCTCTTCTGATGGATATTCATTCCAAAGAATACAGTGCTTGAAATCTAAGTCTCAGTTCTTCTGAAGGTAGAGATGGAACAGACCCAGTTTCTCTGCTGTGAATCATTAAGGGAGAAGGAATGGGTTGGATCCAGAAAGGAAAAAGAAAAGGCATGCTGGGTGTATGTCATTCATGTTCATATACAGGTCCTGGTGGGGTGGGAATTGAAACCTGTCTTGTTTATGTGCTAAGTGAGCCCAGCTATGCTCTCACCTGGTAAATAATCTTTTCCCTACCTCTAATCCAAATAGTATAGTCTGTCTCATCCTTCTATCTAGACAGACCAAAGAAACCACAACAGGATTGCCTGTGTAAAATTAACTTCAATACAAAGTACAGGGTCTTCAGGCCTCCCAGGAAACTTGTCTTTGTAGACAAATAAGCAAGCCATCTCTTCTCTGCCTTCCTGTCAAGAAGAGCCCTGACTTTTGGTGTGTCCCCAGGAATACAGGGATTACTCAGACGGCTCTGTTAGCAATATCCTTCTCATGTTGAGCATAAGTGGGCCCAGACATCTCGCCCACCAGGCCTGGCCCAGCTGTGGACTCCTCAGCCCCTCCCTCCACAGAGCAGCTCCCAGGTGTTCCAAAGGGCCCCAGCACTTTCCCTGCCCAGGTCTTCTCCCTGTTGCATGTCACATGTCTCCAGTTCTTGGCAATGGAAGTCAGTCTCTCTCAGGGCTTAATTTTGAGTTTTCCTACCTTCTGGGAGGGCTGATTAGGCAGGGCCTTGCTCAAGCCAGCTGTGTCACAGATTAGTTCTAACAGGCTGTCAAATTTCAGATCCAAGTATGTTCAGGCTGTCAAATGTCCCATGATCAATACCAAGTATGGTGAGCTCCCTGTGGAGGCTGTGGTGGGGGCATACATCAAGATCCACACTGTGGAGCAAGGAGAAATGATGGTGAGTGTGCCGAGAGCTCTGCTTACCCTATAGCATGGGAAGGAACCAAGGGGGGAAAGATCACATTGATGGGAGGATGGTAGAGGGACACAGGGCCCACTGAAAGAGCTCCCAGCTGCTTCAGCTGGAGCAATTTGAGCAAAAAAATAAGCGGTGTTAGATTCTAACCCAGCATATAAAATAAACATCCATGAGTACATATTGATATCAATTAATAATGAATAAATTAATAGAGAAGAGATAAATCTTCCTATAGAATAATTCCAAATAATTTCTGTAGATACTCTGTTACTAAAAGAGGGAGAGCGTGACTCCTCACTCCTTAAATGTGGGCTGCACACAGTGACACTCCATCCAAAGAACACAGTATGGGAAGCAGGGGCAGGGAATAACCTTGCACTAGAGAAATCTGAGAAACACTATCTTGGCCAGGTTTAAGGGCAACATCAACAGTAATCAATTTTGTTGATTGTATTGCCCCTTGATATGATGTGATAAAAATGGCACTTCTATGTTTGTCCTCTTAATAACTTATAACCCAAGCCTAATCATGAGAAAAACATCAGGAAAATTCTTTTTTTTTTTTTTTTTTGAGAAAGAGTCTCACTTTGTCCCCTTGGGTAGAGTGCTGTGGTATCATAGCTCACAGCAACCTCAAACTCTTGAGCTTAAGTGATTCTCTTGCCTCAGCCTCCCAAGTAACTGGGGCTACAGATGCCCATCAGAATGGCCTGCTATTTTTAGAGACAAGGTCTCACTCTAGCTCAGGCTGGTCTTAAACTCATGAGCTCAGGCAATCTACCTGCCTCTACCTTCCAAAGTGCTAGGATTACAGGCATGAGCCACTGTACCAGGCCCAGGCAAATTCTAATGTGGACCATTCCACAAAACACCAAGTACTCCCCAAAATTGTCAAAAGTTTTGGCTTTTAAAGCCAAGCGGAGCCTAAAGAGACATGACAATTCAATATAATATTGCAGGCTAGTGGAACAGAAATAGGACATTAGGTAGAACAGGAAATTTAAGTAACTTACTGACTTCAGCTAATAATAAGGGGTCTCTATTGGGTTATCAGTTGTAACTAAGATATGCTAATGTAGATGTTAATATCAGAGGAAGCTGGGTGTGGAGTATATGGGAACTCTATACTATCTTCTCAATTTTTCTGTAAATCTAAAATTATTCTGGAAAAATAGACCATTAAAAAAATAAATCCAGGGCAGCGCCTGTGGCTCAATGAGTAGGGTGTCGGCCCCATATACCAAGTGTGGTGGGTTCAAACCCAGCCCCGGCCGTACTGCAACAAAAAAATAGCCAGGCATTGTGGCAGGCACCTGTAGTTCCAACTTTTTGGGAGGCAGGAGAATCACCTGAGCCCAAGAGCTGGAGGTTGCTGTGAGCTGTAATGCCATAGCACTCGACTGAGGGCAACGAAGTGAGACTCTGTCTCAAAAAAAAAAAAAAAAAAAAAAAGAGTAAAATAAATAAATCTGGTAGTGGAGGGGGAAGTGTGGCTGACCCTGACCCAGGTTTGCCTGTGAGCTGCTGAGTACTGGAGCAGTAGTGGGGCAGTGTACAGAGGAATAGCGGGCCTCAGCTACCTGGGAAGGGTCTGTCTCCTGAAGTCCACATATGGTTGTCTCTCTGGAAACCTTCTTCCTCCCCAAATCCTTTCCACTGTTCTTTAGTCATGGTGTCTCCAAGGTCTTCCTTACGCTCTTGTCACCCTGTTCTGTGGTGTGTCATGGGTCCTCCTACCCCCTGGCCTTTGTGTCCTCAGAGCCAGAAAGGTCAACCCAGGAGCCCTGATCACTAGCATGGCCCAGTGCTGACCAAATATTTTGGACCTCTTAGGTAGTTGTTCTTGTCTAGTAAAACTCTGCCTCCTGCAACTTTAAACTAGCTCCTCTCCTCTCCCTGCCCCACCACCCAAGGACAAAGCAGAAGAAATCAACGTCCTTGCCATGTGATGCCCTTAGATATTTAAGGAATGCTGGTTTGTTTTTCATTCAGCATTTATGCAGCTAGGCATAGTGCCAACGTTCCATTAATTATTTTCTTATTCAAGCAGAATGACCTCCATTCCTTCAGTCATTCTTGCTACAGCAGAGTTTCCAGCCTTTTCACTGCTTCACTGTAGTTTGTCAGTGTTTCTGAGGAGCTCAGAACGGAACACAGTGCACCATGAGATTCTGGGCAGGATGGAGGTGCAGAGGGCAGGAAAGGCCTTGCTCAGTTTAGTCAATAGTGGCAGGAATGGGAAGCTGGGTAAGAAACAAGAATGACAAGGTCTGTTGTGTCAAGGACCCACAGAGCTGCCAAAGGAAATTTGGCCTTGATGCTCCAGAAGTCCTGGAAGGCTTTGGTGGGAGCTCAGTGCAATGACCTGGCTGCCTCCTCCCCCACATAGTGCCAGCACATAGAAGGCCTCCACAAATACTTGTTAACAAGACCCTTTTAAAGAGAGTGTCTGCAGGTGTCTGCACAGGTGCCTGTGATATAGGGCTCTGTTCTCTCTGTGCCCAGGCCCTGGCTTCATTGGTAGGAGAATAAGGGTAAAAGCTGTGACCTTGTTTGCCTGAAGGTAAATCACATTGTCTTCACCCTTGAGAGCAGAAGTGTGGAGCTGGGTTAGCTCTGGGAAGTGCAGGAAGTAGGGCCTGGGGTGAAGAGATTTGGGGCCTGGAAATAGAGAGGAACCAGCTTCTCCATGGAGCAGGTAGGCTGAGCCCTCAGAGGTGGTCAAGATGGGGCAGGCCAGAGCCATAGGCAGGACAGGAGAGAGGTGACAGGTAAAAGGTTCTTCTTATGTTGTTTTTGATAGTTAGTTGTGTGGTCGTGGGTGAGTCACTTTACCTTTTTGAATCTGGGCCCTTATTAGAAAATGAGGAAATTGGCCGGGCAAAGTGGCTTATGCCTATAATCCTAGCACTCTGGGAGGCTGAGGCAGGTGGATTGCTTGAGCTCAGGAGTTGGAGACCAGCCTGAGCAAGAGTGAGACTCTGTCTCTACTAAAGGTAAAAAAAACAAGTTAGGCGTTGTGGTGGGTGCCTGTAGTCCCAGCTACATGCTGAGGCTAGCACTCTGGGACGCTGAGGCAACAAGATCTCTCTCTCTTTTTTTTTTTTTTTTGCAGTTTGGCCAGGGCTGGGCTCAAACTCACCACCCTTGGTATATGGGGCTAGCACCCAACTCACTGAGCCACAGGCACCACCCACAACAGGATCTCTCAAGCACAAGAGTTTGAGGTTGTTGTAAGCTAGGATGCTGTGACACTCTTCCCAGGGTGACAGAGTGAGACTCTGTCTCAAAATAAAAAAAGAAAATGAGGAAATTCAGTGGGTAAGCTGCCACCTGTTATGTTATGTGACTCCATTGGCGTTAGTCATTAAACAGATATTCCTTAAGTGTCTATCATGTTCCAAACTGGCATGAGGGGACAGCATGGGTGAGTAAATGGACATAATTCCTGTCCTTATAGGGCTTACAATCTAGTCAGGATAACAATAAACAGATAAACTAGCAAATACATAAGATATCACAAATTGCTGTTAGGTGCGGAATAGAAGCCGGCTTCTTTTTTTTTTTTTATTATTATAGATAAAAATATGCACCATAGATGTGGCCCAACCCTTTTTTTTTTTTTTTGAGACAGAGGCTCACTTTGGCACTCTGGGTAGAGTGCCCCGGCATCCTAGCTCAAAGGATCCACCTACCTCAGCCTCCCAGAGTGCTAAAATTACCAGCATGAGCCACCGCACTTGGCCTAGAAGCGGGCTTCTTAAACAGAGGAGTCAAGGGGAAGGCTGGTCTGAGGAGCTGATGTTTGAGCCCAGACCTGAGTGAGGAAAGACGCAAGCTATGGACTGACTTGGTGGTAGAGTGTTCCAGACAGAGGAACAGCAAGTTCAAAGCCTGAGGCAGAAGGAAACTTAGCACATGGAGAGGATTGAAAGGGCAGGCAGGGTGGCTGGACAGACTAAACAAGACGAGGGCAGCCTGAGGCTAGGCTGGAAAGTCCAGGCAAGGGTGAGACAGCCCAGGCCTTGGTGGGCACAGTGGGGAATTGTATCTCATCCTGCGTGCTTTGCAAAGCTATCTGAAGTATCCAGACAGAGAAGTGACCTCACTGTGGCTGGGGACAGGTGAGGGTGGGTTGGAGAGTGTAAGCAGGACAGTGCTGCTCCTGAATTAATCCCTGGGTTCAAGTTCTGGCAATGCCATTTTAAGTCTTGTTACCTTGGGCAAGTTACTTAACCTCAATTTTCTCATACTATAGTGGCTATAAGCATGGACTCTGGTGATAGACTACCTGGTTTCCAACCCTAGCTTTATACTTCCCTGCTGTGCAATACTGGACAGTTTTCTAAGCCTCAGTATCCTCCTCTGTACAATGAGGATAGCAGTAGGAACCAGCCCAAGGTGCTGTGAGGTTAGGGAGTCAGTCCTCACAAGAACTACAAAAGGGTCTAGGGTTTAGTGATAGCTGGCACCATTGTTGTCATCGTTGTCATCATCATTATCGTTGCTATTGCAATTATAAGATGAATGACTATGGACAAGTAAATTTCCTTTTCTGAACCTTGTTTTGTGCTTCTGAAGGTGATAACTCCTCTATTCTATGGAGGATATTTACATATTTCCTCCACACAGTAGGAGCTGGTCAAAGGGCAGTCGTTCTGGTTCTGCAAGGGCTAGCATTGGCTGTGAGGGAAGCCTTGGTGCCCACCATGCTAAGCATGAGCAACATGTGAGGGCTGCATGTCCCCCCAGAGTTTCCTCACACATGCCATCTTTTTAGACCTTCAGCAGCTTCCTAGGAAAGTTAGAATATCTCCATTTCATTTTCATCCAGAAGAAACAAGGGCTGGGCCCAGAGCACCCAAGAGTTTATAGATGGTCATACTTCAAGGTCAAGAACCCAAATTGTGGTGGTGGTAAGGGGTATTCCAAATTCCATTTCACAATTCTTTTCAAATTTAGAATCCTTCAAGATATGTGGGGCAGCTATTCTTGTCTCCATTTCACAAGTGAGAAAACTGTGGTCCAAAGAGGTATCACTTACCCAAAGTCACATAACAAGTTAAAATTTAGGCTCAACACCTGTAGCTCAGCAGCTAGGGCGCCAGCCGCATACACCAGAGCTAGCGGGTTCAAATCCAGCCCTAACCCGCCAAACAACAATTACAACTACAACTAAAAAATAGACAGGCGTTGTGGTAGGTGACTGTAGTCCCAGCTACTTGGGAGGCTGAGGCAAGAGAATCACTTAAGCCCAAGAGTTGGAGGTTGCTGTGAGCTGTGATGCCACAGCACTCTACCCAGGGTGACAGCTTAAGACTCTGTGTCAAAAAAAAAAAAAAACAACAACAATAAAAAAGTTAAAATTTGGATCTGCCTTCTGAAGCCAGGATTAGTCCCAGTCTGACATGGCCTGCATAGAGCAGGCCTCTTGGTTTGTGGCCCCTTTTCTTCTTGAGACCATGACAGCTGGGCACTGTCCTCACTTCCCTCTCCCCCTTCTTGCCTGAGACTTGATTAATAGCTGAGAGGCTGAAGAGTGAGCACTAGATTGGGAGTTCAGCAACAAGCATTCTAGTCCTGGCTCTGCCCATCCCAAGGTGTTTCCTTAAAAAGGGGATTATGCCGTCCATAAAGTAAGCAGGTATGTCTGTTGATCTCCATCTTCCTTCAGGATGCAACCAGGTAGGAACCAAGCCACAAACCAGGAGGAACAACATGCGCTGCATAAGAGGAGGGACAGTGTCACCCAAGTCTGTGAGGAACAGAGAAAGAATTGAGGCCTGGAGAAAAGGGTGGTGTGAGAGTGGCTCAAAAGTGAGGGTCTAGGGAGGTCTAGATATCTGATTTTTGTCCTAAGTCCCAAGAAGAGAAAATGGGTTTACTCGGCAAAAAGAAGAGTTGAGACTGGACACTGGGGAAACTTGAGAGTAGCTGTGGAAGTGGCACGGAGAAGAGCCTGCCCTGGGGAGGTGGGACAGTAATGACAGGCTTCGATGCTCTTCTGATTCCAGGAGTGGAGGGCTTTGATGTCACGCAGCAAAAGGAGCCCTGGAGTTTCCCTCTTCACTTGCCCAGTGACCTTAGATGGATCACCTCCTGTTTGAGGCCTTCTTTTTACTATCTAGAAAATCTGCTGATAGAACTGGCTGGTCTCTGTGGCCTGACTTCCTGTGACTTCTTCCCTCCAGGGCTTTCACGAGTACTTCCTCCCAGACAACCAACCTGATACTCGCCCCTTAATCCTCATGAGCCTGGGATCGGAGTTGATACGGATGAACAGAGACAAATTTTATGAACTGATTGATGATGAGATAAGACAGAATTTGTTGCAGTCCAAGGTTGAGTACCCCAGGTCAGTACTGGAAATGCACATAAATCCCATCAGATGAACAGTTTTTCACCTGTTATTTTAATAAAAGAAGAAAAAGTAATGCTTAGTGCTGACAAAGGGGAAACGAAGCTGGTAGTTGCTGGTAGCTCTATCCTTTTGCTAATTTCAGCATTATGTTTCAAAGGGTATAAAACTGTTTCAACCCTCTGAGGCAGGGATTCATCTGTGAGTTTATCTTTATATAACCAAAATATGGTGAAAGCTACTACACTAAGATGATCACAGCAATCTTGTTCATAATAGCAGAACAATGACAACACCACCTGTGTGTGCCACACTGAAGGAATAGTTTAGAGAATTGTGATATATTCCCTTGATAGAACCTAATTGTTTTATTTTAAAAAGGTAAGTTTAATGGCTCTAGGGCAGCAAAATAGAATGGGTGATATAATGACATATGAAAGGCCACACTGAATTGTATATATACTCTGACTATACCTTTGTAAAGCATTTATATAAGAAAAATCTAAAAGGAAATAATCCAAAATGACAATAGCAGTAGTGTGCACGTATTGTGTGGTAGTGTGCATATAAGTTTTCTATGGAAAGCAAGACTAACGGGGACTTTCTAGTTATATGTTATATATTCCTCCCATGTTTATTCTTGTAATGAGTATGCATTGCTTTTATAATGAGGAGGAAAAGAGAAAAAAAATTTTTTTTGAGTCTGAGTTTCACTATGCCACCCTTGGTAGAGAGCTGTGGCATCACAGCTCATAGCAACCTCAAACTCTTGGGCTTAAGCGATTCTCTTGCCTCAGCCTCCCGAGTATCTGGTACTATAGACACCCACCACAATGCCGGCTAGGTTTTGTTGAGGTTGTCATCATTGTTGTTTAGCTGGCCCTGGCCAGGTTCGAGCCCACCAGCCTCAGTATATGTGGCTGGCGCCATAACCACTGTGCTATGGGCGCTGAGCTAGAAAAGAGAAATTTCTTAACAGTTGACAGTGTAGGGCATTCTAAGTGGGTTTATTTTTTTTCTTTCTCTGTTCTCTAAATTTTCAGTAATGAATGACATGCTACTTTTGTAATTTTTAAGCATATCTAGATTGAGAAATTAGATTAAATATTGTTCTTTTTACTTCTTCATAGTTCTACATTTTTCAAAGGGAAGGTTAATGCTTTTATGATGGGGAAAATAACTTAAAAAAAAAAAAAAAACATAAACAAAAAGTGTCTATGGGGCACTGGCCCCACATACCAAGGGTGGCTGGTTTGAACCCAGGCCCAGCCAAACTGCAACAAAAAGTAGCCAGGCGTTGTGGCGGGTGTTTGTAATCTCAGTTACTCACAAGGCTGAGGCAAGAGACTTGACTAAGCCCAAAAGCCGGAGGTTGCTGTGAGCTGTGATGCCATAGTACTCAACAGGGCGACAAACCAAAAAAGAAAAAAGAAACTCATAATCAAACCAACTCTTCTACAAATAATGTAGGAAAAGTCTTGGTAGGAGGCCAGGTTTCATTGTCAAGGATATCAAAAAAACTCCAAGAATTAATAATTTAAAAAAACAAAAAAAACCCATAAACATCTATTTATTGCCCAGACCAGGAGTCTCAAAACTGTTTCATCTCATATTGCTATTACTAAAAAGTGTTTGAGCATGGCCCTCCTAATATGCATATATCATATAAATAACACGTATATTTATTTTTATTATATCTACATAGAGTATTATTACACTGACATATATTATAAACATATAAAATAGATCTTTAAAAAGATAAGACAAAGGGGCAGCGCCTGTGGCTCATTGAATAGGGCGCCAGCCCCATATACCGAGGGTGGAGGGTTCGAACCCAGCCCTGGTCAAACTGCAACAAAAAAATAGCCGGGCATTGTGGCGGGTGCCTGTAGTCCCAGCTACTCGGGAGGCTGAGGCCCGAGAATTGTTTAAGCCCAAGAGTTGGAGGCTGCTGTGAGCTGGGATGCCATAGCACTCTACCGAGGGCGGTAAAGTGAGACTCTGTCTCCTAAAAAAAAAAAAAAAGATAAGACAAAGATAAATGTAAATGAAATCCTACTATACTCTTCATATACTCTGGGCATCTTATACACCCTCCTGGGTTACATGTCTCCCCACCCCACTTTGGGACTCCTGACCTAGACCCTTGCAAGAGTTATACACTATCATCCTACCTCAGTGTCCTCCTTGCCAGATCCTTTCTACATATTGTGTTCTCGTTAAAACTCTAATCTGGCTGTGTTAAACTACTGCTTTAAACCTTTCAGGTATCTCATCACCTGTAGAGTAAAGTCAAACTCAGTGTCACATAATGGCCCTTGATATTCTCCCACTCACTCGAGTCCCCCACAGCACCTCTTGCCCCTCAGCCCACTCTCCAGCAACTTGGACAGGTTGTCTACTGAGTCCTACACATAATCTTGGCTTTGCCAGTGCTGGACTGTCTGCTGGTAATGCTATCCCCGAGTCCTGCACCCTCTTTCCTGGTAAATTCCTGCTCACTTTTTAAGATTCATCTTTTCTAGCAAACCTTCTTTGACTAGCCCCAGTTTGAGATACGTACCCCTTTCTGCACACCCACGATATTCTCCACACACCTGTCATCAGCCGTGCCATGCTGGAGTATAGTCGTCTGCATAGCTCTTTCCCCAACTCTTGAGTCAGTGCTTCATGAAGGCAAGGCTTTTGTGCTTCATAAGGCTTTCATCTCTAGCACCCACACAGTACCCAGCATGCAGTAGGTGCTCAATAGATGTTAAATGAATGAAGGAATGGGCCATCCTCACTGCAGAAAACTGGAAATGCTGAACAGTGGCAAAACTAAACCATGTGCAATTCTCCAAAAATGCCAGTTAGCATTTTGTGCATTTCCTTTTAGTATTTTTTTCATCTCATGGTTATGAGCCAAATATGCATCTATCAGTTATGCATGTGAAGTTTTCATCATGGAGCGCATACTGATGGTACAATTTTGCAGCTTCTATTTTTCCTTTATTTGTGGTTGTGTTGTGATGAGACATGGTTTTGCTAGCAGGTGTGGGCAGCGGGTGATTCCAGTGGTAGAGGAAGAGAAAGGGGGAGGAAGGAGGATCTATAGGTGATTACAGCCACATCCAATAACCACAAGAAAGAATTTGATGTGAGTTCTGTGAGTTTTGGTGGAGTATGTGAAGAGTCAAGGGGGGACAAATCATTTCCCCCTCTCTAGGCATCAGACTCCGGTTGGGAAAACAAGAAAATTAGATGACATAAGTTTCCCAAAGTATGGAATATATTTCATAGGAAATGTACAAGATGGTTTTAGGTGGTACACAGATCGACATTTTTAGTTTTAACAGTATCTACTATAATATATTTATTCTAGCACAAATTAGAAAAGCAATGTGACTAGCTTACTAACTCCATGACTCTACAGATCTTGCTGCCTAGGACAAAGCTGAAGTAAATGTTTAAATAAAAGAAACTGTAGATTTAAGACAAATCATCAGAAAATTTAAAAAACAAATGATATGTAAATATGGCCAAAATCAGGGCATTTTGCGAGAAAAACAGGTGGAGAAATACTGGTGGTTCCTTCCAGTTCAAAGATGTCACACTTGTCTGATTCCTCTGTACTACCAATATAGAAAATGATTTTTAGACCTGCCTACTCAAAAAAGGATTTAAGGAGCCTTCGCTGCACACAGAATGCCTGCCACGTGATAGGTATCAGATAAGGTCTGTTGAATTGAAATTCAGAAAAGGTTTACATAGACTTGGGAGGATCGGTATCAGATAAGGTCTGTTGAATTGAATTCAGAAAAGGTTTACATAGACTCGGGAGGATCACTGGGAACACGCCATGTCTGTGCTACCCAGTCAGCACTCTGCTGCACTCATCTGTAATGCTGACAGACAGAATTCTGTCTTATTCATTAATTGTTGAACTCATGGCTTTCTAGACCGCTAGGGCAGACAGAAAATATAACCATTATCTAGCTAAAACACCTTGTGTTTTAATTGAAGACTCTGAGGTCCTGAAAATCAGAGCTGGTGGCAGAGGCACCTATCTTGTGAATACCATGGGCTGGATAACCTGAAAATCACCTCTATCGGTTCCAGATTTGATAAATAACTGTGTCCACAAGAAAGTCAGGAAGTCCTCAATGAAGATGATCCCCAAAACCAAGCAGACAGTGTGAGCTAATGCTAGGATTGCCCCAGAAGAGTTAAAGGCCTCATGGGCTAAATTTTTAAAGCCTGCAAAGACAGATGAAATTTTCTCAGTTCAACTGAGGCGGGGGTGAGACCCCTGCATGAAACTGGGGCCTCTAGAAGCATAGTAGAGACCAATATGACCATTAGCATCAGGAGGTGACATGGAAGGTTGTCTTAACTTGGACTCCAGGTTATAACCCAGGAGGGTGTATAAGGTGCCCCAGGTCAAAAAATATATATCCCTTAAGAATCAGTAATCCCATGCTTGCCCCTTGTAGGTTTTGGTGAGTCCTTAGCCTCTTTGGCTCCAGTTTCCATGTTTGTGAAGTGGGGTGGTTGTGCAAATTAAATGAGTTAACCCAAAGTAAAGTTCTTGTGTTAAGTTCTAAGTCAGAGTTAGATAGCGTTATTTATCATGTGACAAATTGGGAGTTAATGAAACTTTTAATGTGGAGACTACACAGTGCTGGTAAATGTTTAACAATCAGCTCTCCAGGAAGTGGGAGGAAATGCTGATTTGTGGCATTTGCTGATTTCAGTGGTGTAAATACTTCTACCAATGCTAATTTCAAACTGTCAACCCGATGTCACTAAACATGGAGTTAGAAAGAGATGCACACAGTCAGCTTTTGTGAGCAGGCACAAGCTGGCTTTGCCATACTACTGAGACTAAAAGGGCTGGCGTGTGTAGCGTGTGCTGACTTCTGGGTGTTTTCTTAAGTTGATTTCTATGGATCAATGTCAACTTTGTCCTCGTCAATATAATCTAGCCACAAGAATGTTCTGATTTGTTACTGATTTATAGGCCTACTTCCTTAGGTAAGTTCAGGCAAGTCAATTGAAGTTTAACATATCCCTCCCTTGCCTTGGTCTCAGAAGGAAATAAACCAGTGGGTGCCGAGCCCAACCCAGCCTAGTCCCACTTTCCCCACCCTCACATGCCATGAGGGAGGCAGCAGCATGGAGTCAAGCAGCCTGATCAGTCCGAGACAACCTCTAATCTACTTCCTGTTTCTACAGATTTACCAGTCCTGCTGTCCTGGACATCTCATATAAGTGGAATCATACATGTATTAGTAACTATTTATCAGTTGATGGACATTTGAATTATTTCTACTTTTGAGCTATTATGAATAATGCTGCTATGTATATTCTCAGACACATTTTTATGGAGACATATTTTCATTTCTCTTAGGTTTACCTAGGAGTGGAGTTGCTAGGCATATGGTTAACTGTCCATTTAACCTTTTGAGGAGCTGCCGGACTATTTCCCATAGTGGTTGCTCCAGTTTACTTTCCCACCAGCCATGTATTAGAAACTTTGTTCCCATATCTCCACATACTCCTCAATACTTATTAATCTTTTTATTGTAGCCATTCTAGTGAGTATAAGTGGTCTATCTCATTGTGGTTCTGATTTATATCTCTCTGTTGGTTAATCATATATGTGATTTAAATTTTTCAATAGTCTCATTATAAGAAGTAAAAAGACTAGCGGCATCTGTGGCTCAGTGGGTAGGGTGTTGGCCCCATATACCGAGGGTGGTGGGTTCAAACCTGGCCCTGGCCAAACTGCAACAAAAAAATAGCCGGGCATTGTAGCGGGCGCCTGTAGTCCCAGCTACTCGGGAGGCTAAGGCAAAAGAATCACCTAAACCCAAGAGTGGAGGTTGCTGTGAGCTGTGACGCCACCGCACTCTACTGAGGGTGATAAAATGAGACTCTTTCTCTAAAAAAAGAAAAATAATAAAAAGACATAGGTGAAATTAATTTTAATAATCTACTTTATTGGAATCAGTATAAATCTAAAGTATTATCATTTCAGCACATTATCAATATACCGTACATACTCGAGTATAAGCCGAGGTGCCAAGTTCGGGTTTTTTGTGCCGGAAAAAACTCGGCTTATACTCAAGTATATACAGTAGATTATTCAGATATTTTACATTCTTTTGTTCTAAGTCTTTGAATTCTGGTGTGTATTTTATACTCACAGCCCATCTCTATTCAGACTGGCCATACTTCAGCTACTTGATGGCCACCTATGGCTTATGGTTGCTGCATGAGACAGCACAGGTCTACAGGAAGGAAGTTGTGGAAAGGGAAGAAAGGCAGAGAGTGTGGGAAAGGCAGAGAGGTGGGACAAGAGCCCACGAGCTCAGGGATTAGAAAGAGGGCTGGAAGCAAGGCTGGGGCAGGGAGGGGCTGGTATGAGAACCACAGCTTCTGTGCCTGCCCTCAGTGATAAAGAAATGTGCCAGAAGTTCCTCAAGGAGAACAACTGGAATGTCTTTCGGAAGGACCTATTGCGGCTGCTGGTGGAACCTCGCCAGAGTCTACCATTCACTCCAATCCAGCCCAAGAAGAAAGGGATCTATGACCCTCAGGCTCTGATCCTGGATTTGTGTAGAATCAGTGAGAAGACTAAACCTCCCCATCCTGTTTTCATGGCTCCCCGGAAATTCCTCCCCCCATTGAGGATTGTCCAGGCCATTACGGCACCCAGGTACAAAATCCAGGAACTCCTGCCTCAGTATAAAAATGCTGGGGTTCTTATTTAGAACTGATAAAGGATGTTGGACTAGCTGCTATGTCTTCTGACTGACTACCAGGGCAGCTGTGGGACTTGGAGAAGGGGGGCCTGGAGACCTGAGCTGTGGGTCCAGAGCAGTGTTTAGGGACAGCAACTGGAACACAGCCTCCCTTGACACTTGCATGCCTGGCTGAGTGACAGATGGTTAGAAGGCCAGGTGTGGATGGGTTAATCCCTGGAGATGGTCTCAGGATGGGAGGCTCTTTTATTTTATTTTATTTTTTTGAGACAGAGTCTTACTCTGTCACCCTGGGTAAAGTGCCATGAGTCATACCTCACAGCAACCTCAATCTCTTGGGATCAAGTGATCCTCTTGCCTCAGTTTCCCAAGTAGCTGGGACTCTGGGTGTGCACCACTATGCCAAATTAGTTTTTTTCTATTTTTAGTAGAGACAGGGTCTCACTCTTGCTCAGGCTGGTCTCGAACTCCTGATCTCAAGCAATCCATCTGCTTCAGACTCCCATTGGGCTAAGATTACAAGCATGAGCCACCATGCCTGGCCGACTTTTTTTGGAGGAGGCAGAGTCTTGCTCTATTTCCTGGACTAGAGTGTCATGGCCTTAGCCTAGCTCAGAGCAACCTCAAACTCCCGGGTTCAAACAGTCTTCCTGCCTCAGCCTCCCAAGTAGCTGGGTCTATAGGCATATGCCAACACACCCAGATGATTTTTATATTTTTAGTAAAGATGGGGTCTCTCTTTGCTCAGCCTGGTCTTGAACTCTAGACCTCAAGCAATCTTCCTTCCTTAGCCTCCTAGAATGCTAGGATTACAGGCTGTTCAGGTAAGGTGGGCTGGTATTACCTGGTGAGCTGGGTGGGAGGTAGGGTAAGGGAGCAACTAGTGGTCAAATCAAAGTGGTCAAGATGAGGGTTGCAAACACAAATGCTTTTCAAGGCCAGACAAGTCATCTAAAGGAGCATAGCAGCAGGGCTGGGAAGGTGGGGATGCTGGAGACCTGATGTGTACATGACCCAGCCAGAGAAACAACTGCTGCTTAGTCCCAGTCAGTTAATGCCAGAAAATGATGCAGGCCTTATGTTGCCAGTCTGTAGATTTTTTTTGAGAGAGTCAAGAAATCCAATATTTTAGATGATTCTTTCTGGTTTTTAAACATGAGCAACTAATTCAAATTCTTTTAGAATAGTGTCAGACAAACACAATGCATACTTTGGCTGTGTTGGGCCTGCAGGCTGTGGCTGGCCTCTGTCAGATTGGCGGGGCATGGCCAGCGAGTGGAATAAGAGTGTGTCACTGCACAGGGATGGTACAAGGAGCCAGAGAGGTGGCAGACAGGGCAGCATGACAGGAGCAGGAGTGAGCCGCTGTGTCAGAGGGGGCACAGACACAGACGCAGGAGGGTGGGAGCAAAAGAGGGCACCTCTGTCTCTCTGGGGTGGGTCCTTAATCTGGGGCTGCCTGTCACTGGCCCAGGCCTAGAACTCAGGGTTCTTATCTCCAAACAGCCCTGGATACGATATCCCCACAGGTAGGTGTGAGAGTTGATGGGCCTGGTAGAGGCCATGGTGGCAGCTTGGGAGCCTAGGCCCCTCCACACCCCCACCCCTGGCAGGGAGTGGGTTCTGAGGAACACCTAAGCCCTGAGCTGGGTTCTGGGAGCTCCACCAAGCCTGGCTTTGTTTCTACTTCACTGGACTCCCTCAAGCACTTCAAATCTTCCGTTTCCCCAGTGGTGAAATGAGCACATTGGCCAAGATCATTGGTTTTCATGAATGAAGGGTGAGTACAATTTGAAAAGCATATTAAACATTATAATTTTTCTTGTTGAATTTAAAATAAAACCGTTTTTATGATACACACCAAAAAAGGAGGTTGTATGACATTTTTCTCTCAGAAAGTGGGTGTGGATATTTAAGGGTAAGAGGCAGTGTACTTAAGACCTTGACTTTCCTGAATGCTCTTCAGAACCAAGGAGTCAGGGATAGCTGCAGCAGTCCCAGAAAGACTGACTGTGACCTATAAGGATAAGGGGTCACTCTTTTGGGACCAGGTAAGTTGAGGGTATCTGACTATATTTAGGGATCTTTTTACACTTGGGGCTGTGGCTCCAAGATGATGGTGTGGACTTCTTGTTAATTCACTTGAGATTTACTTATCAAGCACTTGGTCTGTAGCAGAGTCAAAGAAGGGTAAGATGCAGTCCCTGTCACCTCTTATTTTCTACGGGAAGGGTCAGCAGACTCCTTCTATAAGGGGGCAGAGAGTAAATAGTTTAGGTTTTACAGGCCATATTGCATCTGCTATAACTACTCAGGAAAACAGCTATGGAAAATATGTAAACAAATAGATGTGGCTGTGTTCCGATGAAACTTTATTTACAAAATGGGTGTCAGGCCAGATTTGACCTGTAGGCCACAGTTTGCTGACCCCTGCTCTAGGTAATAGGGAGGGAGCCCTTGAAGGTTCTTGACCAGACATGGCAGGTCCAAAAGAAGGGAGAGGAGCTAATATATACTGAGCACTTATATGACATTCACCTTGCTGAGCATCTGCTGAGCAGTGACCTGTTAGGTTCTGCCAGTTCTGCCACTTAATGACTATTGAGTATTAAAAGAAGTAATAAGTGTATGATAAGGTGAAATATTTGCTCACTGAAATCCCTGGGTCTTGCTTCCTAGGAAGTGAGTAAAAGCTTCTAGAACAATAGGCAGAGCATGTTTTCTAGGAGAGCAATGGGTGAAGGGTGAAAAAGTAGCCTAGAAGAGCAATGAGGGGTTGATGGCGCTGTGCAGGGAAAGAGAGAGAGAGAGGGAGAGAGACTGGGCTGGCTCTGAAGGTCCGAGGGGAGCAGAGCAAAAGCCAAGTTTTTCTGAAGCTACGATGTAACAGATGAACCTGAGAGTGAGTAGGGCGCCCGCCCCATATACCGAGGGTGGCGGGTTCAAACCCAACCCCGGCCGAACTGCAACCAAAAAATAGCCAGGCGTTGTGGCGTGCGCCTGTAGTCCCAGCTGCTCGGGAGGCTGAGGCAGAAGAATCGC